>JAKVIS010004114.1:0-14844 GCA_033119425.1 Bufotes viridis | reverse complement strand
AATTTTTCCAGATTGCAATGTATGGATATACTGTAAGCAAGGATGGGGATTGTAGTACTCCTTTTTAGAGGAGGATTAAATGCATCATAGACCTAGGGCGTTTGGGACCCCTCCTTCTATTTTCCCCTGACCATTCCACCATACTGTGGTCTGCCCTATAGTCATTTTTTTTCATACAGCCACATCACAATCATACCCTAAATATATCCTATGTAACACCACAGATAACAGAGATAACTCTCTGAGTACAGATAATGTAGTAGATGATCCCTGTAGTCCTATGTAACACCACAGATAACACAGTGATAACTCTCTGAGTACATATTATGTAATAGACCTTACCTGCAGTCCTATGTAACACCATAGATAACACAGTATAGCTCTGAGTACAGATAATGTAGTAGACAAGACCTGCAGTCCTATGTAACACCACAGATAAAGTGATAACTCTCTGAGTACAGATCATGTAGTAGACATTACGTTCACTCCTATGAACACCACAGATAACACAGTGATAGCTCTGAATACAGATCATGTAGTAGACATTACCTGCAGTCCTATGTAACACCACAGATAACAGAGATAGCGCTGAGTATAGATCATGTAATAGACATTACCTGCAGTCCTATGTAACACCACAGATAACAGTGATACCTCTCTGAGTACAGATAATGTAGTAGACATTACCTGCAGTCCTATGTAACACCACAGATAACAATGATACCTCTCTGAGTACAGATAATGCAGTAGACATTACCTCCAGTCCTATGTAACACCACAGATAACAGTGATACCTCTCTGAGTACAGATAATGCAGTAGACATTACCTGCAGTCCTATGTAACACCACAGATAACAATGATACCTCTCTGAGTACAGATAATGCAGTAGACATTACCTGCAGTCCTATGTAACACCACAGATAACACAGTGATAGCTCTGAGTACAGATCATGTAATATACATTACCTACACTCCTATATAACACCTAACATAACAGAGATAGCTCTGAGTACAGATCATGTAAAAGACATTACCTGCAGTCCTATGTAACACCACCGATAACAGTGATACCTCTCTGAGTACAGATAATGCAGTAGACATTACCTCCAGTCCTATGTAACACCACAGATAACAGTGATACCTCTCTGAGTACAGATAATGCAGTAGACATTACCTGCAGTGCTATGTAACACCACAGATAACAATGATACCTCTCTGAGTACAGATAATGCCGTAGACATTACCTGCAGTCCTATGTAACACCACAGATAACACAGTGATAGCTCTGAGTACAGATCATGTAATATACATTACCTACACTCCTATATAACACCTAACATAACAGAGATAGCTCTGAGTACAGATCATGTAAAAGACATTACCTGCAGTCCTATGTAACACCACCGATAACAGTGATACCTCTCTGAGTACAGATAATGCAGTAGACATTACCTCCAGTCCTATGTAACACCACAGATAACAGTGATACCTCTCTGAGTACAGATAATGCAGTAGACATTACCTGCAGTCCTATGTAACACCACAGATAACAATGATACCTCTCTGACTACAGAAAATGCCGTAGACATTACCTGCAGTCCTATGTAACACCACAGATAACACAGTGATAGCTCTGAGTACAGATCATGTAATATACATTACCTACACTCCTATATAACACCTAACATAACAGAGATAGCTCTGAGTACAGATCATGTAGTAGACATAACCTGTAGTATTATGTAACACCACAGATAACAGAGATAGCTCTGAGTACAGATCATGTAGTACACATTACCTGCAGTCCTATGTAATACCACAGATAACACAGCGATTGTTCTGAGTACAGATCATGTAATAAACATTACCTGCAGTCCTATGTAACACCACAGATAACAGTGATACCTATCTGAGTACATATAATGCAGTAGACATTACCTGCAGTCCTATGTAACACCACAGATAACACAGTGATAGCTCTGAATACAGATCATGTAATATACATTACCTACACTCTACACTCCTATGTAATACCTAAGATAACAGAGATAGCTCTGAGTACAGATCATGTAGTAGACATTACCTGCAGTCCTATGTAACACCACAGATAACACAGTGATAGCTCTGAGTACAGATCATGTAATAGACATTACCTGCAGTCCTATGTAACACCACAGATAACACTGATACCTCTCTGAGTACAGATAATGTAGTAGACATTTTCTACAGTCCTATGTAACACCACAGATAACACAGTGATAGCTCTGAGTACAGATCATGTAATATACCTTACCTACACTCCTATGTAACACCTAAGATAACAGTGATACCTATCTGAGTACAGATCATGTAGTAGACAGTACCTGCAGTCCTATGTAACACCACAGATAAAACAGTGATACCTCTGAGTACAGATCATGAAATATACATTACCTATACTCCTATGTAACACCTAAGATAACAGTGATAGCTCTCAGTACAGATCATGTAGTAGCCATTACTTGCAGTACTATGTAACACCACAGATACAATGATTAGTTATGAGCGGCATAGCCAATATTCGAATTCGTGATATTTCGCAAATTTTTGGCCGAATATTCGCCATAAATTCGCAAATTCGAGAATTCGTGATCTCCAGTCATTATTCACTTGATTGCGAATATTGGCAATGTAATATATTCACAATAACAATTTGTGATTAGAATATTCGCAATCAACACTAAGGGGTAGGCAACTTTCCTATTGGTTGCTAGAGATGTTGCTAAGTGCCGATATTAGCGAAAAATACGCAATACATTCGTAATTAGAATATTCGCGATCAACACTATTCGCGAATATAAATATAGCACTATATTCCAAATATTCGCAAATTCTCAAAGTGGCAATTTTCGTGATTAAAATTCGCGATTCGAATATTCTCACTCAGCACTATGGCCTCTTTTACACGACCGTATGGTTTTGCGGTCCACAAAAAACGGATCTGCAAAAAAAACGGATGACATCCGCGTGCATTACGTTCTTTGCGAAACAGAACATCTGGCTCCTAATAGAACAGTACTATCCTTGTCTGTGATGCGGACAAGAATAGGACAAGTTCTATCTTTTCACGGAACGGAAATACGGAAACGGAATGCATATAGAGTGCCTTCTATTTTTTTGCGGACCCATTAAGATGAATGGTTCCGTATACAGACCGCAAAAAACTGCCAAAAAAAAACACGTTTGTGTGAAAGAGGCCAAATAGTGATAACTCTCTGAGTACAGATAATGTAGTAGACATTACCTGCAGTCCTATGCAACACCAAAGATAACACAGTGATAGCTTTGAGTACAGATCATGTAATAGACATTACCTGCAGTCCTATGTAAAACAACAGATGACACAGTGATAGCTCTGATCTGAGTACAGATAATGTAGCAATGCCTCGGAGAGTACTCAAACACAACAATAGCTGATCTCAGGGAGACCAGCTACAAAAAAACATCGCAGAGCCTCACTTAAGAGTCTCAACACAGCAATTCGAAGTGCAAAGCTCCCGGGAAAACAGGAATATGCAAAATAAATGTGGAGCCCCAGTTATGGGTCTACAACACAATGAAAGCCAGATATCCCTCAAAGGAAGGAAAACTGAGCAAAGGGGTGTCTCCATTACAGAGATCACCAAATCCACCATATGAAGTGGCCCCTATGTCAAGATCCCACTGTTTTACAAGCTTTAAGGATGTGACAGGGAAAACCTAAGCCACTTATCCATCCACAGACAGTTGTTTCGGGGTGTTGCCCCTCATCAGTGCGGAGTAGGATTCTGGCTAACCGGGAGCAATGCCTCGGAGACTACTCAAACACAACAATAGCTGATCTCAGGGAGACCAGCTACAAAAAACTGGGGCTCCACATTTATTTTGCATATTGCAGAGTGGGGAAGTGGAAGAGGAGGTGGTGGATGATGAGGTCACGAACCCAACATGGGAAGATGAAAAGCCGAGCGAGGACAGCAGTACAGAGGGGGGAGGAAGAGGCAGTGGGGTTGAAAAATTGAGAAGTCGGCCCACACCAAACAGGCCCGCAACCAGCCCGCAACAGAGCAACCCTCTTTCGTACCTTGCGAAGTAGTAGGTGTTCCGCAATATGGCGCTTTTTTGAGGAAAGTGCTGATGGCAAAAGAGTGGTAGTTTTCAACCTGTGCCATACCAAAATGAGCTGGGGCGTGAACACTAGCATTCTCACCACCACCAGCATGATCCGCCACATTGCATCCAAGGACTCTAATAAGTAGGCTGAACGCCTGGGTCCACAATTTGGGTCTGCGGGTCACACCACTGCCTCCTCTTCTCCTGTGTTACGCACTGCTGGCCAATCCCCTGTCAAAAGCGCAGGCCCGGATGCCCCTCGTCCTGCACCTGGACCTTCGCATGAACCGTCAGCAACAACATCCACTTCCCTGTCCCAGCGCAGCGTACAAATGTCGATAACACAGGAATTTGAACACAAGAGCAAATACCCACGCACAGGCCATAGCACTAAATGCTAATTTTTTTTAATTACTGGCCCTTGAAATGTTGCCATTTTGGCTTGTGGACACTGAGGCCTTCCGCAGCCTGATGTCGGCGGTCATCCCTCAGTAGCAGTCTCCAGCCGCCACAATTTTTCACAGTGTGTCGTGCCCGCCTTACACCAGCATGTGTCCCAGAACATAACCCATGCCCTGATCAACACACTTACTGGGAAGGTCCACTTCACAACGGACACATGGACAAGTGCTGGTGGCCAGGTGTGCTACATTTCCCTGACCGCACACTGGGTGAATGTTGTGGAGGCCGGGAGTTAGTCATACCCTGGGATGACACAGGTGCTACCCACGCCCAGGATTAGCGGGCCCTACGTCCATCAGGGTCTCCGCCAGCAGCTATGTTACTGGCTCCAACCCCCACTTCTCCTCCTCTGCCGCCTCCTCCTCCACTTCCACTTCCAACAGCAGTCAGCCATCAGACGCTAGCTGGAATCAGTGTAGCACTGCTGTGGGTAAGCTTCAACATGCCGTACTGAAGCTGATCTGTTTAGGGGACAAACAGCACACCGCTGCAGAGCTGTGACAGGGTATAAGGGATTAGACCAAGCTGTGGCTCTCGCCACTCAACCTACAACCAGGCATGGTTGTGTCTGACAGTGGCCGTAACTTGGTGGCGGATTTTGAGCTCGGCAACCTGACACACATCCCATGCCTAGCCCACGTCTTAAACTTAGTGATTCAGCGGTTTATCAAAACGCACCCAATTTCTCAAGAGCTACTAGTCCACAGCTTCAGACGGTCTGTCAACGCTGCAGCAGCGCTTGCGGCTTCCAGCTCACTGACTGTTGTGCGACGTGAGCACGTGCTGGAACTCTACGTTCTACATGTTGGCCAGGCTTTGTGAGCAGCAGAGGGCAGTTGTGGAATACCAGCTGCAACATGGTGCAGTCGCCTTTCGAGTCAACTGCCACTATTCACAAGCGAGGAGTGGGCATTGATGTCAGACCTCTGTGAGGTTTTAAAAACTTTGATGAATCCACACAGATGGTTAGTGACGATGACGCTATTATCAGCATAACCATCCCACTGCTGTGTCTACTCAAACTATCGCTGCTCACAATTAAGGAGGACGCACTGAATGTGGCAGAAGAGGAAATGGGGGAGAACATTACACAGGGTGATAGCCAGACCATCCACAGTTCGTCTTCTCAGCGAAAATTAGACCATGAACCGGAGGAGGAGGAGGAGCTGGAGACAGTTGCCTCTGTTTTAGAGGGTAGTAACCATGGAATTTTAATTCCATCTGTTCAGCGTGGATGGGCAGAATAGGAGGAGGATGAGGAGATTTAGAATTATCCTGATGTCAACATCGACGTCTTGCCTGTTGGTACTCTGGCACACATGGCTGACTTCATGTTAGTCTGCCTTTCCCGCGACCCTCACGTTATGTGCATTCGAGATAACACGGGTTACTGGGTGTCTACCCTTCTCAACCCCCGCTACAAAGAGAACTTCTCATCTCTCATTCCTGTGGTGGAGAGGACGAGTAAAATGGTGCAATTCCAGAAAATACTTGTTGAGAGATTGCTCCAAAATTTTCCATCTGACAACGCAGCCGGCAGAGTCCATACTTCCTTAGGCAACCGAGGAAGGGAGACAAGGGAAACACGCCGCAGTTCCAACAAAGGCAGGGCAACACTCTCCAAGGCATGATACACATTCATGACACCCAACCAGCAACCTCAACCCTGAATGTGCGGCCTAGTGGTACAGGAGGTCCTAAGATAGATCCCTCAGTGCCCTTATCTAACTACTGGGTGTCCAAGCTGGACACGTGGCACAAACTCTATGCCTTGGAGGTGCTGGCCTGGCCTGTCCTGCTGCCAGCGTTTTGTCTGAGCATGTATTTAGTGCTGCTGGTGGCATTATAACAGATAAGCGTATCCGCTTGTCCACTGGCAATGCTGACAGGTTGACTCAGATAAAAATGAACAAGGCCTAGATTGCCCCTGACTTCTCAACTGCACCAGAGGAAAGCTGAGCTGATGATGAACATAAAGGCAATTTCAATCTATAATTTATAATGTACTCAATCTACTGTAGTGTATTCCCATCCAGCTTTTGCACCACAAAAAAGAGTATATGGTTAAATCTTAGTTTTCTCTTCCTCCTCATCCAGATTGTATATATTCCCTTCACTCAAATTTTTTTATAGGGTCAGCTCAACTGAAGGCCCTCAACTCAAATTTTTTTTTATAGGGTCAGCTGAACAGCATGCACTCGCATTTAATGTTTTAGAGTGTCAGCTGGACAACATGCACTCGCATACTGTATAATGTTTTAGAGCATCATTTGAACAGCATGCACTCGCATATAATGCTTTAGAGCGTCAGCTGAACAGCATGCACTCGCATATAATGTTTTAGAGCGTCAGCTCACCTGCAGGCAATAGAATATAATGTTTTCGAGCATCAGCTCACCAGCAGGCCCTCGCCCCTAATGTTTTAGAGGGTCAGCTCAGCAGCAGACCCTCGCCCCTAATGTTTTTGAGGGTCACCAGCAGGCCACCAATCATAATTTTTCAAGGGTGCATAGATGCCTCCATTATGTGTAGTAAAGGGAGTATTGTAGTGCTGGTTCCTTGTAATTTTCGGCAGCCCTTTCACTTTTTTATAGGGTCAGCTGAACAGCATGCACTCGCATATAATGTTTTAGAGCGTCAGCTGTACAGCATGCACTCACATACTGTATAATGTTTTAGAGCATCATTTGAACAGCATGCACTCGCATATAATGTTTTAGAGCATCAGCTGAATAGCATGCACTCTCATATAAAGTTTTAGAGCATCAGCTCACCAGCAGGCACTCGCATTTAATGTTTTAGAGCGTCAGCTCACCAGCAGGCCCTCGCCCCTAATGTTTTAGAGGGTCAGCTCAGCAGCAGACCCTTGCCCCTAATGTTTTAGATGGTTACCAGCAGGCCCTTGCTTCAAATGTTTTTGAGGGTCACGAGCAGGCCACTAATCATAATTTTTCAAGGGTGTGTATGATGCCCTCCTTTATGTGTAATAAAGGGAGTATTGTAGTGCCGGTTCCTTGTAATTTTTGGCAGCTCTTTCACTTAGTGCATAGGCTTTATGAGTGTAGGAGTCCCACTACCTGAACAATTGTACCACAATGTGAATGAGGCCCTCCTTTATGTGATATACAGGCTGTTTTGGAGTGACTCTTGCTTGTAATTTTTGGCAGCACTTGCACTTTATATACAATTAAATATATAGGAAAGAATGTTTCCTAACAATTTTTCCTGTGAACTGTATTTTTTTGGGGGGGCATATTTTTGTCAGTCTGTAAAAGTGGCGTACAACTCGGACAACATGGTTCCCGATTCATTTCGGTGGTGCTTCTGTCACTTTCTGACCTTTTCCAATGGACCAGGCACCCTCCCTTCTTCAGAGCAGGGGGTCCCTGGTTGTCTCCCTTTGACTTCCATTATACTCGGGTGCTCTGACGAGCACACGAATACCATTGACTGTAGGGGGTGCGAGCCGGAGTTTCGGCGGCAGCACGGCAAACATGCCGAGAGGCGGCGGAATAAAAGTACGACATCTCATACCCTTAAAGGGGTGGTCCGAGTTATGAAAAAAATATATATATAGCACTGTAAATCTGATGGCCAGCAATATGTGACTAAGCTAAGCAAGTTTTAGGCAAAAAAAATATATATATTTCCTCATTTCCCTGGTTCTGGCCCATGCAATAACAACAATCTATGCCCCTCCCCCAGCACTGCTAAGGGAGTGGATACAAGAGCTGTCCTGAGTGACATGTCTGCCTGCTGAAAAAATCAGCAGCATGTTGTGTGTGTAGGACTACAAGTCCCAGCTGTATGATGACACTGCTAAGGGAGTGGATACAAGAGCTGTCCTGAGTGCTGGGAGACTCAGCAGCATGTTGTATGTGTAGAACTACAAGTCGTAGCTGTATAATGACACTGCTAATACACACAGGATTATCCCCCCTACCTGTTCTTGTGCAATGCTCTCTCTAGTCTGTCAGGCCCCGTGACAAGCATTTGTCTCCTCACTGCCTGCAGTCTGTACAGTTGAAGGGGTTAAGAATCCTAAGAGAGAGCAGACAGCAGGCAGTGAAGGGTGCATGGCCAGCACAATGATGTCTCCTGTACAGATCTCTCAGGCTTGTGCACAAACATTATCAGAGCAGGGAGAGAAGCTTACATCATAGGTCATGTGACCCTCAGTGAAATCTGAGAAACTAAGCACTCCAGATAAACTGAATTAATTGGAAAGTTGTTACATTTGCCTAGTTAGGAACACAGAAAGAACAAAAAAATAACTCGGACAACCCCATTAACTGACAAGTGTCCAGCCTGTTACAAGGATTACAGCTAAACCAATGTCTGAGTCATATCTTTATGTAATATAAATGCACTGTACTGACTACCTGAAGACTAGTGGTTTAAGTAAAAGTTTAACGGTTTTACTACAACCGACTATCATCTTTTCCACCACCAATCTTTGCACCTAACGGTGTCACGAGCAACCGGGGTCCCAGTCTTAAAAACACCCTAAACACGTATACAATCAAGGGCATCTCAACTACCATCTAGCTGGTGATCCCTGTACTAGAGAGTGCCCCGGAGGCTCTAGAGCTGTCTTCCCCATCACTGCAAGCCGGCCCAGGAAGCTGAAAAAACAGTGAGTATGACTACTACCCCCATCAGCTCACCGTGCGCTCATAGATTGCCCATGCAGTCCGTTTCGCTGCACACTGAAAAGGTCTTTGGCCACACTCATAAGTTTTTGACTGACTTAGATGCTGCTCCCAACTACCCCTATTCTAGTACTTCTAATGCATGACATGTTACTAGATGCCAGTATAGTGGGAGAAAGTCTAATTTCAAAATAATAAATTATTCTATTTACCATGTTACAAATGCTGAACTCTAAAATTTTACTTAAAGGGGTTGTCCGACATTAAACTTTTTAATGCTATGCTTGCCACAATAGCACACCCTGCAAGTTTTGAAATCACCTTTATTAAAAATTTCCTACCGGGGCTGAGCTCTGCAACCTGGTCACGTGGTGCCCTACCTGCACTTCCTCCTTGCTCCAAGAACACGTGCCGTTCATTGTGCATGTGATCCTGGAGCTTCAGTACCACCTACCATGAACATGTCAGTGAAGCAATGACCACACTTTCAAGGATTGCCCCCTGCTATCCCCAAGCTAGTGGCGCTTGATGTAACCAGCCCCTTGGCCCCACTCCCAATCATGTTTAGAATGGCCCCCCATCCCCCTTCAGGATGGCCGGCACAGACCCCCAACCCCATCAGGATGGCCGGCGCAGCAGTTCTCCCTCCATCCTCTCAGGTTTACGGGCACACACCCCGAACCCCCGCTCCCCTTCAGCATGGCAGAGCGGCAGTGGTTGCAGAGTGTTAGCAGTATTATACAGCTGACACTCTGCTTGAAACGGCCCATATCTGTGTCGGCCGTTTAACCCCTTCCATAGGCACCACTGTATGAAAGGTGTTAACAGGGAGGAAGCTCCCTCCCCCATCGGGTGCTGCGCTGCTGTGGCAGCGTCCCAATGGTTACCATGGCAACCGGGCACCTTCACAGGCATCTGGCTTGCCATAGTATATCTAAGCCTGATTAGGCGTAGTGTGAGTCCAATACACTGCAGTACACTATACAGTGTACTGCGGTGTATTGTAGAGGCATCAAACCCACTGGATCTTCAAGAAACAAGTTGGTCTGGGTCAAAATATTGTAAAAAAAAAAAAAGGTTAAAAAATAAATAAAAAATAAAAATTAAAGTTTTTTCCTATCACCACACATTTATAATTGGTTTAAAAAGATAAAATTCACATGTTTTGTATTGTCGCGTCTGTAATGACCTCATCTATAAAATCATGTTACTTATCATTGCAGTGCATGCCTTTAAAAAAAAAAAAGAAAAGAAAAACAAAGACAGAATTACAATTTTGGAAAACGGAACATTAATTAGGGAGGAAGCGGGGAGTTGGGGAGTCCTCAAATAAGCCCAATAAGCCTAACGTATCGCTTCTAAATCCTGCCAGGTTGACCATATCCTCTTCCATTTTTCACCAAAGCTCTTTGTTGGATTTTTTCGTACTCTTTAACTTCTTTTACCAAACTCACCCATGCATTTAAGCTTGGGGAGTTTCGTGAAAACCATACTCTTGCAATCAGGAGACGAGCTAAAAACAATATTCTGATAAGAAGTATCCTAGTATCCTCAGTACAGTTCATTATAGAGGTATCATTTAATATACATAATTGTCGAAACATTGGTATCAATATCCTTAATTTCTGTAATATATATTTGGAAATTGAATACCAATAGACACCTTTCACTGAACAAGACCAAAACATGTGCAAAACGTCGGCTTCAGATAAATTGCATCTTGGACATTTTCCTTCAGCCCACATTTATTCCGCCAAATTGGCGTGATATGTGTTCTGTGTATAATATTAAATTGCACTACTACGTGATTAAAGTTGTGAGATGCAAACCTTAGATTCCCAAATATACTTTCCCAATTTAGTGTAACACTGTTGAGGAGGTCAGCCTCCCAGGGCTTTTGGCCAGGGGAGACTAAGCTCCCAAACAGTGATTCACTTAATACCTTATAAAAGTAAGAAATCTTCCTATTACGACGTGAACTACTCATTATATTGTCAATTAGTGTACATGACTCAACTATCAACCTTAATTTGTCCTTAATATTTGCTGATCTTAACAGTAAATACCTAAACTAACTTAAACCCTCCATGTTCCCTCTTTGTGCAAACAAAGATAAAGAGAGTATTTCTCAGTTTTCCACCACTTGTGTTAGGAATAAAATATTGTTTTTTCCAGAATTGATCCTCAGAAATGTCCAGCAATTCCTTCAAGTGATAATTATACAAAAAGGGAGTGCATAATAAAGATCCCTTTATCCCCAACCATTACCTAATTGCGGACCAAGCCTTAGAAAAAAGTATTCTACTCATCCTATAATTATGGTGTCTCATAGTCAACTGTCCAGATTCCAACAAGGTGAATATGTTATCGTGTGTTGAGGTATTTACCAAGATAATCTTTTTCCCACTCACTCCACCACCACAGCTGCACAGCAATGAAGTATCCCTTGAAGTATGGAAGGTTTAACCCTCCCAACTTCATTGGTTTATAAAGATACTCCAACTTTAACCTTACTCGCTTCCTTCCCCAGAGTAAATCATTAATAAGTTTCTCCATAAATCTAAAGAATTTGTCTTCAATCCAAATAGTTGAATTCCGAATAGCATATAAGAATTGAGGCAAGATTACCATTTTAACTAAGGAAATTATATCGGCTCTAGATATGAGAAGTCTGTTCCAAATTACAACCTTACCGCTTATTTTAGTGATTACAGGGGAGACATTTAACTGCATGTACTCTTCTATTTTAGGGGAGATCTTCACACCTAAATATACAATAGATTCAGAAACAGTAATTATACTTAAAGACCCCTGGACGACAAGGTCGAATCTATCTAATAACATCAAAGTGGTTTTTGACCAGTTAATATCAAGACCAGAAACCTTCGCGAACATACTGATTACCTGAATAATTCTTGGGAGAATCTTATTATTATGATCTATAAAGAATAATACGTCGTCCGCATATAAAGGGATGCGGTCCTCCACTCCTATTACCCCAAAACCTTTGATTACGTTGTTTTGTCTCACACTAGCGGCCAGTGGTTCAATATATATATCAAATGGGAGTGGAGAAAGAGGGCATCTTTGATGAGTACCCCTAGACAATGTAAAAGTTGAGGTTAGACTCCCATTAATATTCAGTCTTGCCACAGCGGAATTGTATAGAAGCCAAATCATGCCAATAAACGATTCCCCAAAACCCATCCTTTCCATAGTTTTCCACAGAAAATCCCATTCCACCCTGTCGAAGGCCTTTGTCGTGTCCAGCAACAGGATGAAGTGAGACCCCTCACCCACTACCTGCATATTAGAGAACAATCTATGAAGATCATGATGGATACCCTTATTTGGAATAAAACTATTTTGATCGGGATGAATAATCGTGGCTATGACTCTAGAAAGTCTTGTAGCAAATACTTTAGCTATTAGTGTTATATTGGTATTTAATAGAGATATTGGTCTATAGGACTCCATCTCTATGGGGTCTTTCCCTTTTTTAAGGATTAATATAATGACCGCCACTGTCATTGATTCAGGAAGTTTAACATCCCTAAAAGATTCCATAAAGACCTGAAGTAAATGTGGCAAAATAAGTTCCCTATATTTCCTATACAACTCGTATGGAAAGCAATCCAAACCTGTAGAGGAGTTCCTTAAACTTGCCCTAAGGCCCTAAGGGCCTCTTCTAACTCTGGAGAGATATCTCTCTCTCTACGGGATCCTAGGAGGCTAATAGAGTCCAGATATGCGTTGGTTCTTTCTCTCGCAATAGTGTTATCAGATTACTAAAACTCTGAAAAAATTTCAGAAAATTCATCTTTATCTGATCTGGCTTATCGGTAATTACACCATGTGATATCTAAATCCTCAATATTTCTCTTTTGGGGTCCTGGCTATATATTACACTTGCTAATAGTTTACCTGGACTCCCTACTTTGGAAAAATATTTTTGCCCCCTAAAAAAGAGGGTCTGTTGAGCCTTGTTAAGTAGAAAATCTGAATAGGACTGACTAGATTTTTGCATAGTTTTTCTATTTTCATCCTTTTTATTCTTGGCCAACTCATTAGCATGTTGTAAACTTATTTCTTTCAAAATCTTTTCTCTCTTCCCATATCTCTTCCTTGAATTATGGATGTTACTAAAGAATATTCCTCTCATGAAAGCTTTAAATGTATCCCAAATCACCTGGGTTTTAGCTGAGTTATTATTAACTTCCCAAAAATAAGCAAACTCCTTTTTAATTAAATCGTGATTCTCTAGAATTGTCAGCCAATTTGGGTTCAGTCTAAAGGGTAATCTCTTAGTCATATCTGGGTTCATACCTAGTTCTACTATTAAGGGTACATGGTCCGAGAGGGCTCTAGCTTCATATCTAATTTGCTTAGCAAAATCCGTGTATTCTCTATTTATTAGAGCTAAGTCGATTCTAGACATACATCTCCCGGATCTACTTACACAGGAGAAAACACCTCTCCCTCGACCCAGAAGATCCCAAAGATCTATGAAACCAGCTTCAGTACCAAATCGTGCCAGTGGAGATGCCTGATTAATATTAGTAGTCTGAGATTCGCTTTTCATGCCAATCCTATCTGTCCCAGGGTTTATGACACAGTTAAAGTCTCCACAGATCAGAGTGGGACATTCTGGACATTTCTCCATAAAGGTCAATAGGGTTTTAAGTATATAGAAAGAAAATGGGGGAGGAATATAAATAAAAACCAGGATTGGTTGTCTACCAAACAACTTCCCATAGAGATAAACAAATCTTCCCTGACTATCAATAGAGGATGCCACGCAGGCAAAGTCAATCTTTCTATGAAAAAAAAATGACACTCCTCTAGAATAGTTAGTGAATGTTGAATGAAATGCCTGCGCGACCCATCCCTAGTGATTCTTCGGGCCACTTCCCTAGTAAAATGTGTTTCCAAGAGACAAATCACTGCTGGTAGGTGTCTCTGAGCTAGATCGAATAAAGCTTGTCTTTTAAGTTTATCTCCCAGTCCCCATACATTCCAGGTTAATACTCTGACAGACATATGAAGTACCAGCCTCCCTTAAAATGTAGAATCTCTTAGTCCCCACCTCCATCCCTCCACCAACCTAGAGACACATCGCAACCTGTATACAGTAGGAAAAATAAGCATTTGATACACTGCCGATTTTGCAAGTTTCCCCACCTAAAGAGGTCTGTAATTTTTATTGTAGGTACACTTCAACTGTGAGAGATAGAATCTAAAATAAAATCCAAAAAATCACATTGCATGATTTTTAAATAATTAATTTGCATTTTATTACAGGAAGAAAGTATTTGATCACCTACCTACCAGCAAGAATTCTGGCTCTCACAGACCTGTTAGTTTTTCATTAAGAAGCCCCCCTACTTTGTGCTAAGTACCTTTATTAATTGCACCTGTTTAAACTTGTTACCTGTGTAAAAGACACCTGTCCACACACACAATCATAATCCAACCTCTCCACCATGGCGAATACCAAAGAACTGTATATGGCATCCAGGGACAGAAATTTTAGACCTGCACAAGGCTGAGATGGCCTACAGGACAGTAGGCAAGCAGCTTGGTGAGAAGGCAACAGTT
>JAKVIS010004113.1:0-15007 GCA_033119425.1 Bufotes viridis | reverse complement strand
CCAGAGGATGGACAGGAGAAAAACTAGATCTTAAGTATTGGATTAATGAAATATTATTGAAAAAGGTAGGCAGCCGGTGGTAAAAAGGTGGAGACGTAAGTCGCAACCAAAAAGTGCTTGTCTTGTTTTTTTGCCAGATGAGTTGATATTTTCATTGGTATTAATTTTGGGGTACACTGTATTTTCTGATCGTTTAACTTTTGACACCATTTTTTTAAGGCGTTCACCTTGTTACTTATGCAGCAATACCCAGTATTACACCATAAAAGTATTTTTGAAAAACAAAATCCCGCTTTTGTCTTTTTCTCAGAATAGAGACATATTTTTTTATTTTATTTTATTGCCAATCTCCTTGTAGGGGCTCGATTTTTGCAGGATGAGTTGACGTTTTCATTGGTACCATTTTGGGGTACATAATTTGTTTTGAAAACTCGCTATTACACTTTTTGTGAGACTATGTAATGTAATAAATTTTTGATTGAACATAGCTTGATTATGGATAAGCGGACTTTTATTATTTTTTTTTTTTTTACTTGAAGCTCAATTGTTAAAAATATTTTTTTTATTTTTTGATTTTTATCCCACTATGGGGCTTCAACATTTCAGGGTCTGATGTACATGCTGTATTGTACTGCACTGTCAGTGTATTACACTGACAATTCAGCTATAAGACCCAGTCTGGCAGCTGCTCCTCATAGGCCTCCGTAGCTGCCGGGCCCCAAGGCGGGGGGCCCGGCAGCTACGGAGACCTATGAGGCCCAGCTTCCAGGCTTGGGGCTGCCAAGACAATCATCAGGACCCCGACATCACAGCGTGGGGACCGGAGGGGTGAGAAAGTGAGCCCTCTCCCTCTGCGAATCTCCTATATGCCGTAGTCAGCATTGATCGTCGCATATAAGGGGTTAAACCGCCAGCATTGGTGTTTTCACAGATGCTGGCGGATACAGCAGAGCTGTGAGTAACAGCTGGAACCCTGCAGCTGATTGAGACGGCCCAGGTCGGGAAGGGGTTAACGGCACGAGAATACTCGTCCTAATGCAGCAAGAACATGCTGTTGAGGATGAGTATTCTCGCCCTGCGTCGTCAAAAGGTTAACTAATGTCAGTACATAGGGAAGGTGTTATTGATAGCATTCTCTGTTGGAGTGTGTACACACATACCTGTCAGTGTACTTCTCCAGTGTACTATGAGATGTTCACAATCTTTTCACACCTAACCATATATCAATCTACTCATCTTCTCCTGCTCTATAATCTGCTGCCTGCAGATTGCATTACATTTTGTGGTGACAAGTCCCTATTAAAGAGAACCAGTCTCTGTGAAATGCAGTGTAACCTGCAGGAAGCACGGTATAGAGCAGGAGAAGCTGAGCAGATAGATAAACAGTTTTGTAGCAAAAGATTCAGTAAAACTTATAATTTATACAA
This sequence comes from Bufotes viridis, assembly GCA_033119425.1. NCBI lineage: Eukaryota > Metazoa > Chordata > Amphibia > Anura > Bufonidae > Bufotes > Bufotes viridis. Next base: position 13,580 of record JAKVIS010004113.1, on the reverse strand, counting down.
TTCCTTGCTCGTTCAGTTGTACACAGCGGCTGTCTTATTAGTGATTAATAGCATACGTAAGTGTGTATGCATAGACAGTTGTGAGTCACTGACAGGATGGCCACTGTGTACAACTGAACTGAGGGACAGCAGAGATTTAAAAGTATAAATTACAAGTTTTGCTGAATCTTTTCTCGCAAAATTATATGTCAGTCTGCTTAGCGACTCCTGCTCTATACTAGTGATGAGCGGCAGGGGCAATATTCGAATTCGCGATATTTCACGAATATTTGTCATATATTCACGAATATTCGTATTCGAGATTATTCTATTGATTTAGAAAAATCTGCAATGTAATATTCGTGTAATGCGAATATTCTAAAACCTGAATATATAGCACTATGGAATATAGTGCTATATATTTTTTTTTTTAGAATATCCATCATTTTTTCCCATCTGAAGTCATGATATTTCCCTGCTTAAGTTGCTTTTGGGCCAATGACTGTTCACATTAAATTGGAAAAAATGACGAATATTCTAAAAAAAATCTATAGCACTATGGAATATAGTGGTATATATTTTTTTTTAAGAATATTCGTCATTTTTTTCAATTTAATGTGAACAGTCATTGGCCCAAAAGCAACTTAAGCAGGGAGGAATCATGACTTCAGATGAAAAAAAATAATGAATATTCTAAAAAACTAATATATAGCACTATATTCTATAGTGCTATATATTCGGATGTTAGAATATTCGCATTACGCGAATATTACATTGCCGATTTTTCGCATAAGAGAAAAAAAATTAAATAATGAAGAATATTCAAATTCACTATAGACTACAATATTGTAGCCTTCTCACATTGGCCCACAAGCAAGAAGCAGGTAGATATACTAGGTAATGGGTTCAGATAAAAAAAAAAAAAAAAAAACACGAATATTCGTTTTTACGAATATATATCACTATATTCGCGAATTTTCGAAATGCCGATATTCGCGATAAAAATTTGAAATTCGAATATTCGCGCTCAACACTACTCTATACCATGCTGCCTGCTGATTGAACTGCATTTCATGGTGACAGTTTCTCTTTAACAAACCTCATTAGCTCACAGAACCAAAAAAATGGAATTACAGAAAGGGCTGAGTGTCTGGTGTTCTTGTATTTCTGTAACTCCCGAGTTATTGGAAACAGCGCAACTTGCTGTATCACATCGTTTGAGTAGTTCCCATTTACTGCTGTAGGGGTTACCGAAACAGCAGGGTGCCTGTCGCTCTTATGTTTCTGTAACTCCAGCTACCAGCCGGCACTTAACAACTTTTAACATACTTTAAAAAAAAAAAAAAAATTTAAGACAAGGTGACCAAAAGTCAGTCATTTATTGTGTGGGATAAACAACGTGGCTGAAGCTGCAATGCCAATTAAATATATTTTTTGTCATAATTTATATTTTAGCTATACAACTCCAGCATCTACAGACATGTGACACTGCTGATACAGAGGATTCAAGGAGATTAATTATACAATCTCTCCTTCAGAATCATATGGATAAAAGCCTGGGGGACCCGATATGGCCTCAAAGAGAAATAGGAGTTAGATGTGGGCCCCTTGACTTTAGCACATTGGCAATCTATACTTGAAAGCACCTATCTCTCAGTGCTGCGCAGTGCCGTTCACAACTGATTCTGCTGAACAGGGTATATAAACCTCCTCAGTTGCTTTTTAAGATGGGGATTAGACCAGATGCCCAATGTCCTAGATGTACAGAATCTAAGGCAACTCTTAAGCATATGCTGTGGTCCTGCAGGGGGTTAAGCACGTTTTGGAGCTCTGTGTTTGAACCTCTAGATAAAGTGCATGGCATTGTGATTCCTCGAACTCCTCTTGCTCTCTTACTTGGCTATGTACGAGACCTGCCCGTTACGGAGGGTGTAAAGCAGGTGATAGCTAAGGTTTTGCTCTTAACTCGCAAATTGATTGCAAAACACTGAATCCAATCTAATTCTCCGAGTATGCAGGAGTTGGTAGGTGTGATTAATCACCTGATAATGTTGGAAAGGGGGAGGGAGGGGGGTTTCATCTCAAAAGGGGTACGCTCACAAAATTATTGAAGCAATTGGACTTATGGTCAAAAAGCTCAGGGTTGGCATCTCCAATGGTTATGAGGGCATGTATGATAGACACACAATTAGGCTCCATTAACATGTCCGCAATTCTGTTCTGCGGATCCGCGTTCCCGAAAAGAATAAAACATGTCCTATTCTTGTCCGCAATTGCGGACCAGAAAAGGCATTTTCTATATAGTGTTTTGCGGATCTGTGAATGGAGCATAAGGCTCCATTAACACATTCACAATTCTGTTCCGCATTTTGCTGACCGGAATTGCGGACCATTAATTTCAATGGGGACAGACGATGTCCCGCCCGGGTACACAATTGTAGATCCACACTTTTATGTCTGCAATCGCGTTCCCGAAAAAAATAGAACATTTCCTATTCTTATCCGCAATTGCGGACAAGAAAACGCATTTTCTATATAGTGTCGGCAAAGTGCGGTCCGCAAATTGCGGAACGCACATCGCCGATATCCGTTTTTTGCAGATCCGCAAAACACTTGCGGATGTGTGAATGGAGCCTTACAGTGTCTTTACCGAGAAGAGGGCATCCCTAGACGACGTATGGGTGCTAAAACACAGAGGGGAAGGGGAGGGTTTGGTTATGGTCTTATGTTGTGTAATGTACACTTTGTATGCTGCACTGTTGTTAAACCTGAAAAACTCAAAAACGGTAGGAGTAAAAAAATAAAAAAAACATGGACAGCCTTATTCACAAGCATGTTTAAAACCTAATATATTTTGTAATTTGTAAAGAGTAAGATAATAGCAATATGTGCATGTAAAAACTCACCGACTGACAGTCTACAAGGCGGAACTTCATAGAGGTCCAGATAATAAAAATGATTGATGCTACAAGAGAAATAATGTTATATTCCATGTATACTGAAGTGTACTCAAACATCACATACATATTATTAATTTTTGGATTATCATCACTTGATCAAATGGTGGAGCTCTGACTGGTGGAACCCCACAGGGCCACAGCACTGAAGTCAAGGAGGTAGTTCTATCAGTTACTGACAGCCTGTGCATATAGAGATAGCTGTCAGTCCCTGAGAAGACAACTTCCTTGACAAAGCCTAGAATGAGTAGGAATTAAAATACATGATAAGATATAAAGAATCTTTTCCCACAAAACTGTATATATCTATCTGCTCAGCTCATCCTTCTCTATAACAACTGCTGGCAGATTACCCTGGATTTTCCTAGTGACAGTTTCCCTTTAAACACTGAAAAACCGTTGATTCTCGATAACCATCCACTTTGCAGGGAACTTCAACAAAGCCTTATTCATTTGAAAGGGAACACGATCTATGCCAATATATCCAAGCAACATGAAATAACATTAAATTATGACAATGCCCCTTAACATCTGATCAATGACCAGATTGTTCATTGCTTTATAACTCACATTTTATAGCAACCATGTTAGAATACATTTTGTAATAACATCATTATTACAGAACAGCCATGCATGCTACCCTACTTCTGCCCATCAAAGAGCAACAGAAAGAAACTGAGGAGGAAAAGAGAATCTTTGAAGAACTTTGAAATAAGACACTATTGGCACTATGGATGAGATCTTTGTTTTAACTGTGGTACTGATCAAGTTGATACTGTCAAACAATTTATGTTACATAAAATATAAGAGCTATGATTAGGTGAACATACATACCTACTACTGCTAAGATAAGGGTATTTGTGAAGTGTCTGTACAAAGACAGCTTGACCACATTCCTTCGCAGCGTCAGTAGCTTCATTGTCTGAGTTAGGCTTATGAAGATGTGATAATGGGTTAAGGAAATTCAGAAACATTCAAGCTAGGTAAAACATTTCTAACGACTTACTTGCTTAGACATAAAGGGATCTTTACACTGCCCCAATATCGGGTAGATTCATAGCAATGTTCATTAGCGAGAATATGCTATTGTAAAGGGTCCAATTACCCAATGAACGAGTGAAACACGGTCACCTAAAAGATTGTTGCCGGCAAACAATGATTGTGTACAGGGAAGAGCGATGGCAATAGCCCTCACTCCTCCCCACACTTTGGATGTAAACGTAGCAGCCTCCTTAACTGACAACAGGCAAACGCCAGCAGAAAATCACACTGAAACACAGTTTCGTCTCCATGCAGTATTATAATGTATGGGTTCCGATAAGCCGAAGTTAGTTATTAACGAAGTTGCGCACTGAATAACTTTGGTAATTGATTTTTAAAGTGGAAAACTACTTTAAAACTTGAAACCGAACTCTGCTTTGGTTCCGACTAGTACCTCAGGTCTAAAAAAGTGGGCATGGTGTGGGTGGGGACGGGTTGCCTGTTTTAGGCATAGAAAATGGTCTAAATGTAAGCAAGGAAGGAAGCTGGCTTAAACTTAGACCGGCTCAGAATACGCCAAAGTTATGTAGAGGTCTGAGCCTCTTCATAACTTCGGCGGAACCACCGCCGGCGCAGTGGCTTATTAAGCCGGACTTAATAAATTACTATATACACAGCATTCCCTGTCCAGGCTGTTACTCACCTCATAAAAACTAATCAGGATAATAAGGGCAGACTAGATGGACCATGTGGTCTTTTCCCGCTGTCAATCTGCTATGTTTCTATGTCAGCCTGACAAATTCTGTCCTCGGTAAACCCATACTGGCAGTAATCTATGTTATTATTTAGTCACATACCCTTGCATATAGTCCCTTAAGAGTACTTCAAGCATTTTCCCTACAATGGAAGTCAAATGGTCACAAATAGAGATGAGTGAAGCGACTTCTACATCTGAAGTCGCTTTGCAAAAAAAATTTGTTATAATGCTGTATAGAGATCCTTCTCCCTAGAGCATTAGAATGTACTGCCTCCCACGGAGCGAAGTCCGTTATTCTTAAAGTCGTGCAAGACTTTGTTAAATGACTTCGGTAATTGATTATTACTGTGAAAAACCTTGGAACCGAAGCAGTTCCAGTTTTGAAGTGGTTTTTCAGTGTAATAATCAGTTACCAAATTAATTTAACAAAGTCTTGCAAGACTTCATGAATAACGGATCTCCGTACAGCATCATAAGGAATTTTTTTGTGACGCGGATTCTGATGTAGCATGCCAAAAAAAAAGTAAATAGTAGACAATAAACGCCAATCAACTATTCAACTATATATCATCTACTACTAATCATCATATATCATCTACTATTTACTTTTTTTGGCATGCTAATATATATTTGGTCCGGACCAAAAGCATCCATGGAAGTTTTGTTCTAGAGCAAATCTGCTCCGGTTTGATTCCATAGATTAAAAGTAGGGGCTGAGCACTGTGGCAGAGAAACAAACCCACCTGGGAAGTAACAGGAGGAGAGAACGACAAGTCCGATTCAGTAATCGCTTCCGGAGAGAGGACCGCTTTGTGACCGGGCAGAAGGAGGAGGGGTAAGTGCACAGCCCCATACACCTCCGTGCTGAGAGTCAACCACTTGAAATCAGGTAATTGGAATACACACGGCAAGACACCGATATTAACTGCTCACTGCACGTGGCAAGACGACAATACAAACTGTTTGCTGGATATAACCGTTATTTATTTGCCAGATATAGCGGAGTTCCCCATTGGATATTGAATAACATCAAGCTATACATACATTTATTTTTAGGCATAGAACTTCGTGGCACTCTGGCAATGGATGCTTGGAGTCGGGTTCCCACCCCGTGTATAACAATAAAGAAAACTCCAGCAGTTATTATGCAAAAGGATGAACTTTTATTGAAGCGCGGCCTTTAGTTACATACTGTATGTAAGGGTACTTTCACACTTGCGGCAGAGGGATCCAGCAAGCAGTTCCGTCACTGGCAATCTGCATGCAAACGGAAAGCATTTGAAGACGGATTCGTCTTACAAATGCATTGCAAGAACGGATCCGTCTCTCCGCTTGTCATGCGGAGAGACGGATCCATTATATATTTTTCTCACATTTTTACCGATCTGCACACGGATCCGGCATTGCGGTATTTTGAATGCCGGGTCCGGCACTAATACATTCCAATGGGAAAAAATGCATCCCGGCAAGTGTTCCGGAATTTTGGCCGGAGATAAAACCACAGCTGCGGTTTTATCTCCGTCCTGAAATGTCAAAAAGACTGAACTGAAGACATCCTGATGCATCCTGAACGGATTTCTCTCCATTCAGAATGCATGGGGATAAAACTGATCAGTTCTTTTCGGGTGTAGAGCCCCTATGACGGAACTCTATGCCGGAAAAGAAAAAACCCAAGTGTGAAAGTACTCTAAAGGCTGTACTTTAATAAAAGTTCACCCTTCTGCATCATAACTGCTGGAGTTTACATTTATTTTTAATTTTCAATTGCTGTGGACTGAACATCAATTTCGGTATTTCCTGCGACATTATTGATAGGAAGTGAGAATCATGTGCATAAACAAATAATCGAATATATACTATAACAATCATGGGATATTTGGACTAGTGATTGGATTGAGTATAACCAATTATACACTGTGGAGCTCCGTTTTTTCAGCTAACATACGGTATCTATATTTGCAAGATCTTTTTGATACTGAATTATAGGGATTAGTGGGGGGGGGGGTTGTTTTCTTCTCTCTGGCCACCTGAATTTTAGCAGATTTTACCATTTTCATTTAGATCTTCATTTAGATCTTATTAAGCCCTTTGTAAAATTCAACAGCTATAGAGCTGAACCCTCATATTTCTGTCTTTTAAATGCCCCTTTTTAATGTTAATTGCTCTTTTAACTATAGCTACAAGCAAAGTGGGGCTTAATCTTAGCCATTTATACTTGTTATCTGTATGAATAAATTTTGCCATATTACCCAACGTAGTTTTAAAGATGTATATCTGCTAGATAGATCAGCCATTGGTGTTAAAGAGCCTATACACATACTGATGATGGTAAATTTCAATCCCCATTCAAGGCTGGAAACTCTTTAAATGACTCAGGCAAGGGGGATAGAGTACACACAAACATACAGACCTGTGTTTCTCAAACTTTGAGGCTCTATGCAGTTGGAAAGGCAGTTTTGAAATGAGGAATCATATTCTGATTAAGGCTATTTTCACATCTGTGCTTTGTATTCTGGATTTGCATTCTGGTATTAAATCGAGACTGAACAAACCGGATCCAGCACTGAAAACAATGCAAGTCAATGTGTCACAGATCAATTTTTTCCGGATCTGGCACCATTGACTTACATTGTTTTTAGTGCCAGATCCGGTTTGTTCCGTTTCACAGACAGAACACAAAATCGCAGCTTGCAGCAGTTTTGAGTCCGGTCACAAAGCGGAAAATACTGGAACAAAATACATCCTGATCTGTTTTTTCCCTAATGACAATGATTGGGGACAAAACGGAGGCCTTTTGCTCTGGTTTTAAAGGGTTTCTGTCACCAGGATTACACATCATAAGCTGTCTGACATTAGCTATGTGCTAATGTCAGATCAGCTTGATAATGTGCTTTATATGTATTTCTGATGTATATTTAGGCTAAAAAACGTCTTTTTATAATATGTAAATTAGCCTCTAGGAGCAGAGGGGGCGTTGCCCCTGCTCCTAGAGGCTCCGTGCGCCAACCTGCTGCCACGCCCCTTCTTTCTTTGATTGCCAGTGCCGGGCAGCGATCCTCTCCTGCCTCCGGCACTGTCTCCCTGCTAAATCCTGCGCCGCCGCTCTGTATTCGGCACAGGCGCGGTGAGCTGAGGACGCTGGTGCCTGCTGTCCTCAGCTCACCGCGCCTGCGCCGAATACAGAGCGGCAGCGCAGGATTTAGCTGGAGACCGTGCCGGAGGCAGGAGAGGATCGCTACCCGGCACTGTCAATCAAAGAAAGAAGGGCGTGGCAAGCTGGCACACGAGCCTCTAGGAGCAGGGCACGCCCTCTGCCCAGAGGCTAATTTACATATTATAAAAAGACGTTTTTTAGCCTAAATATACATCAGAAATGCATATAAAGCACATTATCAAGCTGATCTGACATTAGCACATAGCTAATGTCAGACAGCTTATAATGTGTAATCCTGGTGACAGAAACCCTTTAAGATCCTCTGCAGATTTGCAGCTCGTACTACTGATTCATTTACTGCTTATTTTAAAGGGGTTGTGTAGTGTCATGATACGGATGACCTATCCTCAGTATAGGTTGCAGCTGTTCGTCTCATTCAATTGAGTTTTGTAGCCTTTTTAACCACTTCAGCCCCCCTAGCTTAAACACCCTTAATGACCAGGCCACTTTTTACAATTCTGCACTACACTACTTTCACCGTTTATTGCTCCGTCATGCAACTTACCACCCAAATGAATTTTACCTCCTTTTCTTCTCACTAATAGAGCTTTCATTTGGTGGTATTTCATTGTTGCTGACATTTTTACTTTTTTTTGCTATTAATCAAAAATGACCAAAATTTTTGCAAAAAAAATGACATTTTTCACTTTCTGTTGTAATTTATTTTTTTTTAAAACTACATTTCTATATAAATTTTTCGCAAAATTTATTGTTCTACATGCCTTTGATAAAAAAAAAAATCCAATAAGTGTATATTTATTGGTTTGGGTAAAAGTTAGGCCCCTTTCACACGGGCGAGTTTTCCGCGCGGGTGCAATGCGTGAGGAGGACGCATTGCACCCGCACTGAATCCGGACCCATTCATTTCTATGGGGCTGTGCACATGAGCGGTGATTTTCACGCATCACTTCTGCGTTGCGTGAAAATCGCAGCATGCTCTATATTGTGCGTTTTTCACGCAACGCAGGCCCCATAGAAGTGAATGGGGCTGCGGGAAAATCGCAAGCATCCGCAAGCAAATGCGGATGCGTTGCGATTTTCCCGCATGGTTGCTTAGCAACGGGACCCGATCTCTATTATTTCCCCTTATAACATGGTTATAAGGGGAAATAATAGCATTTTTAATAAAGAATGCATTGTAAAATGAAGTGGAAGGGGTTAAAAATAATAAAAGTTGACTTACCTTAGCCACTTGATCGCGTAGTTGCGATCTCTCCTCTCTTTCCCTGCATCATCTAAGATCTAAAGGACCTGTGATGACGTCACATCACATGGTCCAATCACATGGTCCATCACCATGGTAAAAGATGCGCAAAGGGACCCTAAAACCAATGAGTACTTTTAGGATTTCACATGGCATTTTTACGCATTTGGATTCCAGACTTCTTCTCACGCTTTAGGGGCCCCTAAAATGCCAGGACAGTATAAATACCCCACATGTGACCCCATTTTAGAAAGAAGACACCCCAAGGTATTCTGTGAGGGGTATGATGAGTTCATGTAAAATTTTATTTTTTGTCACAAGTTAGTGAAATATGACAACAGTTGTAAATTGACAACTTTGTATAAAAAAAATTTAAAAGTTGTCAAAGAGTACCTTTAGGATTTCACAGGGCATTTTTACGCATTTGGATTCTCACGCTTTAGGACCCCTAAAATGCCAGGGCAGTATAAATACCCCACATCTGACCCTATTTTGGAAAGAAGACACCCCAAGGTATTCCGCGAGGGGCATGGTGAGTTCACAGAAAAAAAAAAATTTGGCACAAGTTAGCGGAAATTGATATATATATATATTTTTTTTACAAAGTCTCATAATCCACTAACTTGTGACAAAAAATAAAATTTTACATGAACTCGTCATACCCCTCACGGAATACCTTTGGGTGTCTTCTTTCTAAAATGGGGTCACATGTGAGGTGTTTGTACTGCCCTGGCATTTGAGGGTCTCATAATCATTACACGTATGGCCAGCATTAGGAGTTTCTGCGATTCTCCTTATATTGAGCATACGGGTAATGAGATTTTTTTCCGTTCAGCCTCTGGGCTGAAAAAGAAAAAAAATGAACGGCACAGATTTTTCATTCGCATCGATCAATGTGGATGAAAAATCTCTGCCAAATCAGTGACTGCGGTGCGGTGGGCTGGGCGCTAACTACCTAACAAGTAGCTAACTAACTGGCGGTGATAAGGGACCCTTATGCCCCATTCACACGTCCGAAATTCTGTTTGCGGAGCGGAATTGCGGACCCATTCATTTCTATGGGGACAGACTTTGTCCCGCTCGGATCAGGAATTGCGGATCCGCGCTTACGAGTCTGCACTTCCGTTCCGCAAAAATATAGAACATGCCCTTTTCTTGTCCGCAATTGCGGACAAGAAAAAGCATTTCTATATAGTTCTGGCAATGTGCGGATCTGCAAAATGCGGAAAGCACATTGACTGTGTCCGTGTTTTTGCGGATCGCGATGCGGATCCGTGACACGGATCTGTGGATCCGGCAAAACACATATGGACATGTGAATAGAGGCCTTACAGGGGGTGATCAGTGACAGGGGGTGATCAGGGAGTCTAATATGGGGTGATCAGGGGTTAACAAGGGGTTAATAGTGGTTATAAAGTGAGGAGGGGGTTAGTGTAGTGTTTGGTGCAACTTTACAGAGTTACCTGGTCCTCTGGTGGTCGATCCCAGTAAATGGGACCACCAGAGGACCAGGTAGCAGGTATATCAGACGCTGTTAACAAAACAGCGTCTGATATACCTGTTTGATCTAATTTATTTTACATTTACAGCCTGCCAGCGATTGATCATCGCTGGCAGGTTGTAGAATCACTGCAGAGCCGTGCTCTGCTGCGAACGCACGCGTTCACAGCAAATCTCGCCTCTCGCGAGATGACGCACGGATGCGTCCAGGAGGAACAAACTTGACGCCGCCTGGACGCATCCGTGCGTGAGGCGGTCGGCAAGCGGTTAAACAGTAGATTAGTGGTGGATCTGACCCCGCCAATATGAAATGATGACCTTTCCTGAGATAGGCATCATCTCTGAGCCCAGTAAAAGCACTATCTTTGGAAGCAAAAGAAACATAATTACCAAACAACGGATTTTTGATTTAATAATACATGAAAATATTTTCATATCCCTGAGCCAGGAAATGATAGGCTGGTAAGTTTAACATCTATTGACTAGAGATGAGCGAATTTCATATTTTGAAATTCGTTCACCCTTCGTCTGGTGGTAAAAAAAAGAATTGCGTTATGGATTCTGTTACCACGGACCATAACACAATTTTATGACGGAATGCATAACAGAATGCCTTTAGATGCATTCGGTTATACATTCAGACATAATAGAAGTCTATGGGCTGAAAAACGGATCCGTCCCGTTTCCATTATGCAGCGCACCGTGCCGCCGGAAGTCTGCTCCGGCCCCTTTGACTATAATGGGGGTGGGCCGATGGTCCGCCCCAGCACGGCAAACATGCCGAGAGGCAGCCGGGAAAAAAACTACGACATTAACATAACACACTCAGATTGGGTGACTGTCACTAGTGGGGTACCACAGGGGTCAATATTGGGCACCATTTTCAATATCTTCACTAAATCTTGTAGAGTAGTTGCACAGTAAAATACCAATTTTTGCAGATGATACTAAACCGTGCAAAGTAATTAGCAAAAAAGAGGACAGTGTACTGCTGCTCATGGAAATTGATAGATTGTAAGCGTAGACAAAACAGGCTAAAGAGGTTTAAAGGGGTCATGCAGCCAGTAATACTGATGACCTATCCTCAGGATACATCATCAATACCTGACTGATGGAGGTGTGACTCCTGACATCCCCGCTGATTAGCTGTTTGAAGAGGAGAAAGCGTTTGTATCAGCGTTAATTGCTCTTCAGGATTCGCGTGGTCTCTGAAGTCTCTGCGGCACCATGTAATTATAAGTGGTTGTTCCATTCACTTCACTAGAACAAGCACTTGTAATTACACTGCAAGTGAGATAACATGCAGTGTAATCTAGAAGAGGAAGTTGTGCTTGTACGAGCATCCCCTCCACTTCAAATAACTGATAGGCACGGGTGCTGGGAGACGGACACCCACTGATCAGGTTTTCATGACGTATCTTGAAGATCGGTCCATCAATATTACTGGCTGCACAACCCCTTTAACACCAATAAATGTAAGGTTATGCACATGGGAAAGGAAATTGCATGTCACCAATACATACTAAATGGTAAACCACTGGGCAACACTGACTCCTAACTGTAGCAAACGGTGTCAGGCAGCTGCACCATACAGTAGAGGAGATGTAAATGCAGCTTTTCACCTCCACTGACAAGCAGGCAACTAACTGACCATTCCATGCCAACAATTGCCTGCTCGGTCTGCACGTGCCTTTAGATAGATACGCACAAAATAAATTTATGATTGACATTTCTAAGCTTTTTTAAATAGCAATGAAAGTTAATAAATTAAATACACAATATTCATAACAGATAATATTTTTTAAGCAGGAGTCTCAAGTTTTCTAATGACTCCAACGCTACCCAAAACTAGCTTCGACACAAACTCCATGACTCAGACTCCACAGCCCTGAAAAGAAGTCTGTAGGCAGCTTTCACCATGCTAAACTGCACTAACTTTTATTATCAGGATTAGTGTTAATGTGAACTCTTATTATCCAAATGCTGCTCTAGCACATGCCCAGGAAGATCTCTGCACTGAGATGCTTTATAGCCCTCTCCTCAGCTCAGAGTGACAGCTGTATTGGTCTCCTGGTTGAATGGTATAGCTGTCAGTCTGTGCAGATGGGAGGGGTAGAGAAGCAACTCAGTGCAAAAAGCATTTCACATTAAAGTAACACCTCTAGGGCACTTGATAGAACAGAATCTGGCAGAATTAATGTTATATTCATACTACTCCTGATAACCAAAGCCATGCAAAAGGTATGGTTACACTATTCTGCCCTCAGCTAGTGTTGTCAGCAATTTAGCATGGTCAAAACTGCTGACAAGTTTCCATTTAATGTACATTTATTTTTTTATTTTTTTACAGCCATATAAAAAACAGTCCAACATAAAAAAAATACATTTATCTTTTACAGACTTACATCTAAATTTAACTAAAATTAAATAATGGCAAGATTGTCATAGTAAGTTGGGAGACCATCTAATTGTCCACTTTCTACCTACTGCCTTTTTTAAATTCTGACCTTAAAGTGTAACAAAAATAAATACATAAAAGAAAGTTAGGGATACAAAACAAAAACCATCAAAGGAAGGATATCCACCAGCACAAGGCAGTATCAAGAAAAGCCAGAGGAATGAAAGCCAGGGAGGAAAGATCAGACTGCGCCTAAACCGGAATGGAGCACAGGAGAAAAACAAGTGACATGTGGATGCTGTACACTCATCTAAGGTTGGAAATGTGAAAAATCTGCAAAACAGCAGCAATTCAGAAGAGAGTCACCCAATAGGCAAAGCTTTGCATACGATCATGTGAAATAAAGAGCAAATATTGTCCTTTACTAGTAATAGGAGACTTGAATATATACAAATATACATATAAACATATACATACACAGATGTATTCAGCATGATCTATCTAACCTGCCTGCTCCTTGCCTCACAATATACTATGCCAAGGTTTGTGGAAATTACTTTATCTTAGACATCTGCCACATGTTTAAGAAA
>JAKVIS010004112.1:0-14789 GCA_033119425.1 Bufotes viridis | reverse complement strand
AGCAAGGCCCTCATTCATCTTGTTCTAATTCTTGATTTGTCTGTTGCTATGCTCTTTATGAATTTTTATACATGGACCTCTGAATTATAAAGCGCTGCAGAATATGTTGGCGCTATAAATAAAAATTATTATCATAAAAAGTGATACCAATTACAAGATGTTAATATGTATACAAGCAGTGTTGAGCGACTATATTCGTATTGCGAATTTTAATTGAGAATATCAGCACTTCGAGAATTCACAAATATTTAGAATATAGCGCTATATATTCGTAATTACGAATATTGGTTTTTATTTTTGCACAGTCCACATGATCCCTCCCTGCTTCTAGCTTGTGGGCCAATGAGAAGGCTGCAATGTCTTTGTCACAGCTTAGCAACAGCCCTAGCAACCAATAGGAATGTTGCCTACCCTTTACTATATAAGAACCAGCAGCCATTTTGTGCTGTTTCATGCAGTTGTGAGAGAGAGAGGATTGTGATACTTGTGCTTTGCTGAATTCCTGTGTCATATTAGGCTACTTTCACACTGGCGTCTTGTGCAGATCCGTCATGTATCTGCACAGACGGATCCGCACTGATAATGCAACCGTATGCATCCGTTCAGAACGGATCTGCAGTGTCCCAGGGGGTCAGTAGTGTAGCTTTAGGTATGCTGGGCTTTGTAGTGCAGGGCAACCCACTAACCTGGGACCGACTGTCGTCTTCAATCGTGTCAGCACTGGAACAGGCAGGTGATGAATGTCGTGACGCCAGTGCCAATTTAACGGTGGCACACCGTGTAGTGACAGGTGGAATAATTGAGGAATCCTTATACTTGAATAACAGGATAACTTTACTGAACGTAGTTGAAAATAGATGAACAGTCAGTAAGTACAGTTCCAGAATGTTCCACACGTTACAATACAGTCACAGAAGTGGTTCAGGCTATTAATCACAGTCACAAAAGCTATCTTCAAGACAGGCCTCCTAGGATCAGGGCTTTCCTCTTACTCTCAATGCAGCAATACACTTCAGGAAACTATTCTCTCTGCAGGGGTACACTTACTTCCTCTCCTGCTTTAGTTCCTGGCTGTAGGCAATACTCTCAAGGTCCAGACACCCGAAAAACAGTGATAATCCTTGAGCAAAAGTTTTGTAGAGGTTCCCTTCTCTCCTGGTGACAGGCTCTATACTTTGTATGCGAACTGGCTTGCTGGTTACACTCTCTGTCCCACTTGCTAGTGACAGGCTGTTACTTAGAGTACCTCAGGTATACTTGACCTGGAAAACTGGGTGGGAATGATCCTCCACACCAGTGGTGCAATTTCTGCACTAGTTACTGAGTCCTGAATCTTCTCAGAACTGACTCTGAACTAGAAACTTCCAACAACTGACTTCCTAGGCTAGGCCCTGGCCTATTTATACTAAACTGGGGGCTCCCTCTGCTGGCTGGAATATGAATTGCCTGCTACAGGCCTACCTTTCTTAAAGGGAGATACACATTAAAATATAGCAGTGTCGGGTAACCTACCCGTATGCTGCAGATCCGTTTGTATTATCATGAACATAGGCAAAACGGATCCGTCTTGAACACCATTGAAAGTCAATGGGGGACGGATCCGTTTTCTGTTGTGTCATATTGTGTCATTAAAAACGGATCCGTCCCCATTGACTTACATTGTATGTCAGGATGGATCCGTTTGGCTCAGTTCCATCAGACGGACACCAAAACGCTGCAAGCAGCCTCCAGAGCGGAATGGAGACTGAACGGATCCTTATCCATTCAGAATGCATTCGGGCAAAACTGATCCGTTTTGGATCGCTTGTGAGAGCCCTGAAACGGATTTCACAAGCGGATCCAAAAACGCCAGTGTGAAAGTAGCCTTATATCTGATACACAACAATAGCTGATCTCAGGGAGACCAGCTACAAAAAACACCGCGGAGCCTCACTTAAGAGTCTCAACACAGCAATCCGAAGTGCAAAGTTCCCTGGGAAACAGGAATATGCAAAATAAATGTGGAGCCCCAGTTATGGGTCTACAACACAATGAAAGCCAGATATCCCTCAAAGGAAGGAAACCGAGCAAAGGGGTGTCTCCATTACAGAGATCACCAAATCCACCATATTAAGTGGCCCCTATGTCAAGATCCCGCTTATTTACAAGCTTTAAGGATGTGACGGGGAAAACCTAAGCCGGTTATCCATCCACAGACAGCTGTACCTCATATATATAATCCAGATAGTTAGTGGTAGATAGTGTAGGTTAGTGAGTGAATAGTGTAGCTGATAGGTTCCAGTGCAGGGTGTAGTGTAGGTTAGATAGAGATATAGTACAGTGTAGGCTTTTGCTGTCTGTTTCATCTGTGACAAAAAAAAAAATTATTTCTGTGTTTTACTGTTTAAGGGTTTTGTGTGGGTTTTGATTAGTGTCAGCGTCTTTTGTTAGTGAAAAAAATAAATAAATAAAAAAGTATTTTTCTGTGTTTAGGGGTTTCTTGTGGTTATTGATTAGTGTCAGCGTCTTTTTTCAGTTAACCCCCTCAGCCCCCCTAGCTTAAACACCCTTAATGACCAGGCCACTTTTTACAATTCCGCACTACACTACTTTCACCGTTTATTGCTCCGTCATACAACTTACCACCCAAATGAATTTTACCTCCTTTTCTTCTCACTAATAGAGCTTTCATTTGGTGGTATTTCATTGTTGCTGACATTTTAACTTTTTTTGCTATTAATAAAAATGTAACGACATTTTTGCCAAAAAAATGACATTTTTCACTTTCTGTTGTAAAATTTTTCAAAAAAATCTACATTTCTATATACATTTTTCTCTAAATTTATTGTTCTACATGTCTTTGATAAAAAAAATCCAATAAGTGAATATTTATTGGTTTGGGTAAAAGTTATAGCGTTTACAAACTATGGTGCAAAAAAGTGAATTTCGGCATTTTGAAGCAGCTCTGACTTTCTGAGCACCTGTCATGTTTCTTCACGTGCTAGAATGCCAGGAAAGTATAAAAATCCCCCAAATCACACCATTTTAGAAAGAAGACACCCCAAAGTATTCGCGGAGGGGCATGGTGAGTTCATGTATCATTTCATTTTTTTTCACAAGTTAGCGGAAAATGACACTTTCTGAGGAAAAAATAAATAAATAAAGTTTCCATTTCTGCTAACTTCTGGCAAAAAAAAAAAAAATCTCCGACGGACTCACTATGCCCCTCAGTGAATACCTTGGGGTGTCTACTTTCCGAAATGGGGTCATTTGTGGGGTGTGTTTACTGTTCTGGCATTTTGGGCGGGGCTAAATTGTGAGCAGCCATGTAAAACCTAAAGGTACTCGTTGGAATTTGGGCCCCTTTGCGCATCTTGGCTGCAAAAAAGTGTCACTTATGTGGTATCGCCGTACTCAGAAGAAGTAGGGCAATGTGTTTTGGGGTGTATTTTTACATATACCCATGTTGGGTGAGAGAAATATCTCTGTAAATTGTCAACTTTGTATAAAAAAATTTAAAAAGTTGTCGTTTACAGATATATTTCTCACACAAAGTATGGGTATATATAAAACTACACCCCAAAACTCATGGGACCCCATTTTAGAAAGAAGACACCCCAAGGTATTCCGTGAGGGGTATGGTGAGTTCATGTAAAATTTTATTTTTTGTCACAAGTTAGTGGAATATGAGACTTTGTAAAAAACAAAAATAAAAAAAATAAAAATATCAATTTCCTTGGGGTGTCTTCTTTCCAAAATGGGGTCACAGGTGGGGTATTTATACTGCCCTGGCATTTTAGGGGCCCTAAAGCGTGAGAATCCAAATGCGTAAAAATGCCCAGTGAAATCCTAAAGGTACTCGTTGGTTTTAGGCAGTGGCGTACACACAATCCATGGGGCCCCGGTGCAAAACTGATTAATGGAGCCCCCTCCCCCCCCATTTCTGAGAGCGCTGCTAAGGGCCATTTTAGCTCCAGTTTACTACTAAAATTAAATGTTTTGGCTAAATAAAGTATATTACAAAAATATAACCTATCACTTGCCCTACACTTTAGCAAAAAAAAAAATATATATATGGCAGTTACACTTTAAGCTTTGGGCTACTAAGGGCTCTTTCCGTGTGGCTAATCTGCTGCGTGAATGAGTGCCAAGCCCCATTCCGGACAGCAGCGACTCGGGGCAGAAACATGATTGACTGTGATCTTTTATCTACAAAATCACGGTGGCAACCTTATCTTACTGTGATTTTGTAGCAAAAAGAACACAAAGAGGCACGGAGCATTATCAATCATGTCACTGCTCCGTGTCTCTGCTGCCCAGAACGGGGCTTGGATCTCTTTCACAGCGGATTAGCCGCACGGGATCCGCTCGTGTTAAAGAGCCCTAAGCCCAATGGCTACACTCACCCAGTCCTAATAAAATCTGGTCCTACCTCAATCAGGGTGTGGCTGGCCTCGGCGTGATGTCCGCTGGATCCAGAACAAGGTCCCTGTGGGGAGAAAAAAAGAATAATCACATCAGGAAGGGATGGTGACTGGCCCTGTGAAATCACCAGCAGGGGGCGCTGTGATGGTCCTGTAAGACTGAGCCATGCCAATGTATAGCAGGGTAATCTAGTGCTACCACACAGTACTAATGCCCACCTTGAGGCCCCTCACAGTCAGGGACGTGCACACATAGGGCTAAAAGGGGGCTTGAGCCCCTGCCCCCTTCAGCCCCTGTCCCTTTAATGCCCTTTTTTTTCTTAAGCCAGGCAAGCAGCCTGTGTCACTGACCGTTGGGATTCTTGTGAACTTGGTTGGCACTTTTTTTTTTATGCGCTGGCTGGTGGCTGCCCTGCCGCCTAGCTGCCTCTGTGCCAGGACGGGCCCGTGCCGCGCAGTAATGTCATTCAGCAGCAAGTCACGTGGTGCGGCGCGCCTCGCACAGGCAGTCCTCTAGAGCAGAGAAGCGCTGCCTGCAGTTTGAGTGCGCCTGCTGTCATCACCGCCGGTCCATCTAGTCCAGTGACCAGTCTGTGTGTCAAGAGGTGAGACCTGCACCGCACCAGCTGTCACTGACATCCCGGCCCAGCACCCCTGCTTGGCTACTTCAGCTGCTTGATGCCTATCCTGATTCATATGTAATACAAATACAGTAAAGTCAGTCAGTGAGTAGTGCCACTTCTGTCTGCCATAACAGCTAGTAATGACTGCGTCTGCCATCATGGAGGCAGGTAGTGGCAGGAAAAACGTACCATAAGGGGCCGGGGGAGGAGATGTGCAAACCCAGGCCCATGGAGGTGGAAAATGTGCCCCTGCTTGATGCCTAGCTATCATATTCCTGTGCACGTCCCTGCTCACAGTACTAATGCCCACCTTTGTTCCTGTAACAGTAGTTATACTCAGATATGTGTCCCCTCAAAGTAGTAATGACCAGATTATGTGCCCCCTCACAGTAGTTATGCCAGATTATGTGCCCCCTCACAGTAATAATGCCAGATTATATGCACCTCACAGTATTTATGCCCAGTTATGTGCCCCCTCACAGTAGATATACCCAGATATGTGCCCCCTCGGAGCGGTTATGCCAGATTATGTGTCTCTCACATTAGATATGCCCACATATGTGCCCCTCACAGTGGTTATGCCAGATTACCTGCCCCCTCACAGTAGTAATGCCTTCATATGTGCCCCCTCATAGTTATGCCTTCATATGTGCCCCCCTCACAGTAGTTATGCCAGCTTAGGTGCCCCCTCACAGTAGTTATGCCTTTATATGTGCCCCCTCATAGTTATGCCTTCATATGTGCACCCCTCACAGTAGTTATGCCAGCTTAGGTGCCCCCTCACAGTAGTTATGCCTTTATATGTGCCCCCTCATAGTTATGCCTTCATATGTGCCTCCCTCACTGTAGTTATGCCAGCTTAGGTGCCCCCTCAAATTAGTTATGGCCCCCCAACTTGCCCTTTGCCCCCAGTCTGCAGTCTTAGAAAAAAAAAAAAACATACTTACCTTCTTCCCTGGTGACAGGCTCCCTCACTCATTATGCTGCTGGCTGTGCTGAAGGCAGATTCCCGGGTTTTCAGATCTCCTCCCACAGCCAGCAGTGCGATGTGGGGCCAGCAGGGGGAGCTCCTGAGCTGTGAAGCAGGGATGAGAGAGGTTTCCCTGCTTCACTGTGGAAACAAAATGCCGGCCGGGCGGCCAGGTGTGAGACTGTGAGATAGTGCGCGCCCCCCATCCCCCTCCCCATATTATACATGTAATGGAGCGCTCTGATGGGGCCCGAAATAGCCACTGTACTTTATGCTGGGCCCCATCAGAGCGCTCCATTACATGTGCGTACAGCCGTTTTTAACATGATTTAGGGTGGGGGGTGGGTCCAGGTCCCCCTGGAGTGCCGGGCCCCGTCGCAAGTGCGACCCCTGCAACCCCTATATGTACGCCACTGGTTTTAGGGCCCCTTTGCGCATCTTGGCTGCAAAAAAGTGTCACTCATGTGGTACGCCGTACTCAGGAGAAGTAGGACAATGTGTTTTGGGGTGTATTTTTATATATACCCATACTTTGTGTGAGAAATATCGCTGTAAACAAAAACTTTTTAAATTTTTTTTATACAAAGTTGTCAATTTAGATGAGAGATATTTCTCTCAGCCAGCATGTATATATGTAAAAATACACCCCAAAACACATTGCCCTACTTCTCCTGAGTACGGCGATACCACATGTGTGACACTTTTTTGCAGCCAAGATGCGCAAAGGGGCCCAAATTCCAATGAGTACCTTTTAGGAGGGCATTTTTACGCCTTTTTCTTCTCACGCTTTAGGGCCCCTAAAATGCCAGGGCAGTATAAATACCCCACATGTGACCCCATTTTGGAAAGAGGACACCCCAAGGTATTCCGTGAGGGGCATGGCGAGTTCATAGACGATTTTTTTTTTGGCACAAGTTAGCGGAAATTGATTTTTTTATTGTTTTTTCTCACAAAATGGAACTTTTTTTGACAAAGGTACTCGTTGGAATTTGGGCCCATTTGCGCACCCAGGCTGCAAAAAAGTGTCACATATGTGGTATCGCCGTACTCAGTAGAAGTAGGGCAATGTGTTTTGGGGTGTATTTTTACATATACCCATGTTGGGTGAGAGAAATATCTCTGTAAATTGACAACTTTGTATAAAAAAAATTAAAAAATTGTCGTTTACAGCGATATTTCTCACACAAAGTATGGGTATATATAAAAATACACCCCAAAACTCATTGCCCTACTTCTCCTGAGTACGGCGATACCACATGTGTGCCACTTTTTTGCAGCCAAGATGCGCAAAGGGGCCCAAATTCCCATGAGTACCCTTAGGATTTCACAGGGCAATTTTACGCATTTGGATTCTCACGCTTTAGGACCCCTAAAATGCCAGGGCTGTATAAATACCCCACAAGTGACCCCATTGTGGAAAGAAGACACCCCAATTTTGGCACAAGTTAGGGGAAATTGATATATTTTGCGCGGCGGCGCTAACTACCTAACAAGTAGCTAGCTAACTGGCGGTGATAAGGGACCCTTAGGCCCCATTCACACGTCCACAATTCTGTTTGCGGAACGGAATTGCGGACCCATTCATTTTTATGGGGACAGACTTTGTCCCGCTTGGATCCGGAATTATGGATCCGCGCTTCCGATTATGCACTTCCGTTCCGCAAAAATATAGAACATGTCCTATTCTTGTCCGCAATTGCGGACAAGAAAAAGCATTTTCTATATAGTTCTAGCAATGTGCGGATCTGCAAAATGCGGAAAGCACATTGCCGGTGTCCGTGTTTTGAGGATCTGCGAATCCACGGATCCGTGGATCAGATCCGCGGATCCCTGGATCCACGGATCCGCAAAACACATATGGACGTCTGAATGGAGCCTTACAAGGGGTGTGATCAGTGACAGGGGGGTGATCAGGGAGTCTATATGGGGTGATCAAGGGGTTAACAAGGGGTTAATAAGTGAGGGGGGTTGTGTAGTGTTTGGCGCAACTTTACAGAGCTACCTGGTCCTCTGGTGGTCGATACCATCAATTGGGACCACCAGAGGACCAGGTAGCAGGTATATCAGACACTGTTAACAAAACAGCGTCTGATATACTTGTTTGATGTGATTTAATTCGCATCTACAGCCTACCAGCGATTGATCATCGCTGGCAGGCTGCAGTACAAGTTGTGAAACGCGCGGCACCGTGAACGCGCGCATGCTCGCGTGTTCACAGGTAGTCTCGCGAGATGACGCGCCGATGCGTCCACTCAGAACTACAGGACTGCCCGCCGGACGCATCCGTGCGTTAGGCGGTCCTGTAGTGGTTAAAGCGGTGTCACTGTAGAGGTCACTATTAAAGGAAGAGACACCGTGGAGATCACTGTTAAAGGGGCTGGCACTGTGGAAGTCAATGTTAAAGGGATGGGCATTGTGAAGGTCACTGTTAAAGGGATGGGAACTGTGAAGGTCACTGTTAAAGGGATGGGCAATATGAAGGTCACTGTTAAAGGGATAGGCAATGTGAAGGTCGCTATTAAAGGGGAAGCCACTATGAAGGCCACTGTTAAAGGGGTGGTCAATGTTAAAGGGGCAGTCACTCTTAAAGAGGTGGTCACTGTTAAAGGGACGGACACTGTTAAAGAGGTGGGCTCTGTAGTGATCACTGTTAAAGGGGCATCCACTGTGGAAGTCACTGTTGAAGGGGTGGTCACTGTGGAGGTCAATTTTTAAGGGCCAGTCACTGTTAAAGAGGCGGTTACTGTGGAGGTCACTGTTAAAGGGGCGGTCACTGTTAAAGGGGTGGGCACGATGGAGGTCACTGTTAAAGGGGTGGGTGCTGTGGAGGTCACTGTTAAACGGGTGGCCAATGTTAAATGGGCAGGCACTGTGGAGCTTACTGTTAAAGGGGCAGGCCCTGTGGCGGTCACTGTTAAAGGGACGGCCACTGTAGAAATTACTGTTAAGGGGGCCGGCACTGTGGAGGTCACTGTTAAAGGGGTGGTCACTGAGGAAGGGGCAGGCACTGTGGAGGTCACTGTTAAAGGGTCAGGCACTGTGAATGTCACGGTTAAAGGGGCGGCCACTATGAAGGTCACTGTTAAAGGGGTGGTTAATGTTAAAGGGGCGGCAGTCACTGTGGAGGTCAAAGTTAAAGGAGCAGCCACTGTGGAGGTTAGATTAAACAATACCTGTGCGAAGCCGGGTCCTTCTGCTAGTACACATATAAAAATGAGTTTATATTTGTCTGTCTGGAAATCTGTCTGTCTGTCTGTCCTTTATGCTTGACCAAACGACTGGACCGATCTTCACCAAATTTGGCAAACAGGTACACCAGGTGTCCAGGAAGGTTTTAGACCGGGTCTCTAGGAAGTACCGCACCTGAGATATTCCAAAAAAATGACCGGCATTAGCCAATACAAGCCTGCAAGCCTTTCACTCATATCCCAACTGCCATTCACACGTCACATGTCCCTTATCAGCCAATAGAAGCTTGCAGGCCCTTACACACAGTTTTACTCCAGCCTAATTTCAGTTGCTTGCCTGCTGCCAGTGTGTGTCAGGCCGACTTCCACAGACTGCAGTGTGCCCACTGCCAGTGCCAACCACTCATACCGGGTGGCACAGTACCTAGCACGCGTAGTACCACTTATCTAAAAAAAATGACAGGTAGAGGCAGGCAACCCCGCAGGGGCCGTCGGGGTCGTGGTGCTGTGATTTTCACTGGCCCTGGAATAATGCCCAGGGTTCAGAGGCCACATACCCTGAACCCCAAAAATTCTGAGGACATAGTTGACTGGCTTAGACAGGACACCCAATCTTCAACAGCTTCCGCTAAGAACCTTGACGCACCATCCTCCTCCAGCTCAGCTTCGGTCACCTGCTCTCAAGTTACCACTCACCCGCCCGCCCGCCGCCACCACCACCACAGCCACCACAGCCGCTTCACTTGATCCGTCAGAGGAGTTATTTACACATCAGTTGGATGCAATTAGTGATGCACAACCATCATTGCCAGATGATGTAGATTACAGGGATATGTCTCAGTCAGGCAGGATTACACACATGGACGTACAGTGTGATGATGATGATGATGATGATGTTGTACCTGCTGCTGCTTCCTTTGCTAAGGTTTCAGATACAAGTGAAGCGGTTGATGATGACGATGTGTCCACGGATGCCACGTGGTAGCCTGCCCGAAGAGAAGAAGAGGGGGAAAGTTCAGAAGGGGAGACAGAGAGAAGGAGTAGATGAGTTGGAAGCAGGGGGAGGTCGTCGCAAGGAGTTAGTGGCACAGTCAGACAGCATGTATCGGCACCCGGGGTCAGCCAGACAGCACGCCAGTCAACGCATGCTGTTTCCACCACCATAATACCGTCATTGCAAAGATCAGCAGTGTGGCATTTTTTTTGTGTGTCTGCCTCTGATAACAGCAATGCCATTTGCAACCTGTGCCAAAAGAAACTGAGTCGTGGGAAGTCCAACACCCACCTCGGTACAGCTGCTTTGCGAAGGCACATGATCTAACATCACAAACGCCTATGGGATCAACACATGAGTACAAGCAGCACACAAACTCAAAGCCACCATGTTCCTCCTGGTCCAGCATCTTCAGCCACGTCAACCACTGCTGTCCTCTCTGCCCCCTCTCAACCAACCGCCACTCCGCCTCTCACCTTCAGCATTTCCTGCTCATCTGCCCACAGTCAGGTGTCTGTTAAGGAAATGTTTGAGCATAAGAAGCCAATGTCACAGAGTCACCCCCTTGCCCGGCGACTGACACCTGGCTTGACCGAACTCTTAGCCCGCCAGCTTTTACCATACCAGCTGGTGGAGGCTGAGGCCTTCAAAAAAACTGTCGCTATTGGGACACCACAGTGGAAGGTACCCGGACAAATTTTTTTTTCAAAAAAGGCAATCCCAAACCTCTACTGTGTTATTGAAAAGGAAGTCATGGCATCTCTGGCATACAGTGTTGGGGCAAGGGTCCATCTGACCACTGATAACTGGTCTGCAAATCACGGTCAGGGCAGGTATATCACGTACACTGCGCATTGGGTCAACCTGCTGACAAGCATGGAATGCATGGCTCCGCAGCGGAGTTGGTGACACCGCCACGACTTGTAGAAAGGCCTACTGCCACCTCCTCTACTCTATCCTCTTCGATATCCTCCTCGGCTGAGTCCTCTTCTGCTGCGGCGTCTGGCTGCACATCAACTGAATCCCCCCAGCTCCCCAGGGGTTATTCCACATCCCGGATACGACAGTGTCACGCTGTCTTGGGGTTGACTTGCCTGAAAGCAGAGAGCCACACGGGACCAGCACTCCTGTCCGCCCTGAACGCACAGGTGGATCAGTGGCTGACCCCGCACCAACTGGAGATCGGCAAAGTGGTGTGTGACAATGGAACAAATTTGTTGTCGGCATTGAATTTGGGCAAGTTGTCACATGTGCCGTGCATGGCACATGTGTTGAATCTCATCGTACAACGCTTTGTGTCTAAGTACCCAGGCTTACAGGACGTCCTCAAGCAGGCCAGGAAGCTGTGTGTCCATTTCAGGCGTTCCTACATGGCCATGGTGCAGTTTTCCGATATTCAGCGGCGAAACAACATGCCAATGAGGCGCTTGATTTGCGACAGCCCGACACGTTGGAATTCAACACTCCTAATGTTTGACCGCCTGCTCCAACAAGAAAAAGCAGCCAACGAGTATTTGTATGACCGGGGTGCTAGGACAGCCTCTGCGGAGCTGGGAATTTTTTTGCCACGTTACTGGACGCTCATGCGCAATGCCTGTCGGCTCATGCGTCCTTTTGAGGAGGTGACAAACCTAGTCAGTCACACTGAAGGCACCATCAGTGACCTCATCCCATTTGTTTTCTTCCTGGAGCGTGCCCTGCGAAGAGTGCTGGATCAGGCTGTAGATGAGTGTGAAGAGGAAGAGTTGTGGTTACCATCACCACCAGAAACAGCCTTGTCATCATCGCTTGCCAGACCTGGGGCAACTCTGGAAGAGGAGTATGAGGAAGAGGAGTCAGAGGAGGAATGTGGAGGAGGAGGAAGACCAACCACAGCAGGCACCCCAGGGTGCTCGTTGTTGTCACCTATCTGGGACCCATGGTGTTGTACGTGGCTGGGGGGAAGAATAGACCGTCAATGACATCAGTCAGGACGAGGAACGGGAAATGAGTAGCTCTGCATCCAACCTTGTGCAAATGGGGTCTTTCATGCTATAATGTCTGTTAAGGGACCCTCGTATAAAAAGGATGAAGGAGAACGACCTGTACTGGGTGGCCACGCTACTAGACCCCCGGTATAAGCAGAAAGTGGCAGAAATGTTACCAAATTACCGAAAGTCGGAAAGAATGCAGCAGTTCAAAACCAAACTAAAAAATATGCTTTACACAGCTTATAAGGGGGATGTCAGAGCACAACGGGAATCTAACAGGGGAAGAGGTGAGTGTAATCCTCCTCCTACCACGGCGGCAAGGACTGGACGATTTACAGATGTGTTGTTGATGGAGGACATGCAGAGCTTTTTCAGTCCTACACATCGCCACAGCCCTTCGGGATCCAGCCTTAGAGAACAACTCGACCGACAGGTAGCAGACTACCTCGCCTTAACAGCAGATATCGACACTCTGAGGAGCGATGAACCCCTTCACTACTAGGTGTGCAGGCTTGACCTGTGGCCTGAGCTATCCAAGTTCACGATAGAACTTCTGGCCTGCCCTGCTTCAAGTGTCCTGTCAGAATGGACCTTCAGTGCAGCAGGAGGCATTGTCACTGACAAGAGAAGTCGCCTCGGTCAAAAAAGTGTTGATTACCTCACCTTCCTAAAGATGAATGATGCATGGATCCCGAAGGGACTGACAGTGGGGGATACGTTTGACTAACAAAAGGCCTGATGACATGCCTTGGCCTCAAAATGGTCCCCACGCTGCTGTATTTAATGTCTGCATACCGGATGACTTTCGTGAATTCTCCGCCAAAAACTAGGGTTCAAGCCGCAATGTTTTAGTCACTTTTCTGCCTTGAAAACATCAATTTTTCCGGCCGCTGCTACAACTGCGGCTGCAACAATGCCATTATTTTTCTGTCCTATGGTGCAGCACTGTGGCTGCAAAAAAAATAAAAAAAGGCACATACAAGTGTCAATTCCCCTTCGTGATCGTTACCTTGTTGTGGTGAAGGGGCTTGCGTATCACAATGAAGCAATCATCACCTCTATGAGTGTGTTGGCAATGTTGCCACAACCCAGATGATAAGGCCGTTGCTTCATTATGGTCAGACCAAAAGCGATCGGACGGCTGGATAATATTTCATAGAAAACACATTAATTTACCATTTTTTTTTATATGTTGTTTGGGTTTTTAATACATAAAATAAAAAATCACAATAAAGTCTCTTAATAGTTTATTAGAAATGATGCAGACAATTAAAAAAATCCCCATCAATTCCAATACAAAGCAAGTACAGAGCTCAGAACTAAATTATTTCATGATGTCGTAATGGTTCGCTAATTCGACAATGGTTAATCAATTCGACCGGATAGGGTACGTAACAGGGATTAAACTGATAGGAATAGTACTAGTTAAGACACCACTCATATAGGGTGTCACAGCACATTGCTCTGTGCACGCGCAGTGCCCCAATTTGGGAGTAAGAGGGCCGACCAAGCTGCTTTTTCCATCTCCCGGTTCCTGAAATCAATTCAGTTTGGTGTATGAGAGTTTGGTCTGTCACTGTGAAGGCAGTCGAAGGTACCCGGCCTAAATTTGTTTTCACAAAAGGCAACCCCTGATATGGGATGTAACAGGGATTAAACTGATGAGAATAGCACTACAGAAAATACCACTCATATTGGGTGTGACAGTAAATTGCACGGCGCAGACGCGGTGACCGTGGATTAAAACAAAGGGGAGGGAGCCAGAGTTTTTTTAACCATCTCCCCGTACGAAAAATCAATTCAATTCACCTTTCGGAGACCCTTGGTGTTGTACTTGGCTGGGTGGAGGAAGAAACCTTCAATGACATCGCCAGGACATGGCTAGCTTGGTATCCAACCTTGTGCAAATGGACTGTTTGTGGTTGTTTGCGGTGCATTAAAAGGGGAGTTTGGTCTGTCAATGTCTGTGAAGCTGGTGTAACCCTTACACTCCCTGATCGATACAACACTACTTAAATTCACTACGTAATTTTCCATGGGAGTTTTGCCATGGATCCCCCTCCAGCATGCCACAGTCCAGGTGTTATTCCTTTGAAACAACTTTTTCATCACTATTGTGGCCAGAAAGAGTCCCTGTGGGTTTTAAAATTCGCCTGCCTATGGAAGTCTATGGCGGTTCGCCCGTTCGCGAACATTTGCGGAAGTTCTTGTTCGCGGTTCGCGAACGGAAAATTTTAAGTTTATCGACATCACTAATAATAATCTTGATCTAGGAGGATGAGGTCCATATGGATTTGTAGGTTGAGGAGGCGGTGGATGTGGCGAGGTAGGTGGAAGCGGCGGTGGAGGAGGAGGACGTAACCAACACTGGTTTTTGGTTTTAATTTTTAATTTTTTTTGTTTAAATTAGGGTACACCCCAAAACATTGGGAAATATAACCTGTGATAACCCCCACCAGCCGTGCTAAACAATAGTTCAGACAATACACTGGCTGCAGGCCAGCACCTCCAAGGCATAAAGGGCAAGCTCAGGCCATGTGCCCAATTTGGAGACCCAGAAGTTGAAGTGGGCAGACCCGTCATTCAGTACGTGTAGGCGTGTGCACATGTACTGTTCCACCATGTTGCTGAAATGCTGCCT
>JAKVIS010004111.1:0-14825 GCA_033119425.1 Bufotes viridis | reverse complement strand
AGAAGACTGTCAGTCATCAGCAGGAATTCATGAATAACCAGGACTCTTCTCAGGTGGCCGTGACTTCTTTTCCAGGCCCAGTCTGCAATGATTGTGATGTTGGTTTCTCGGCAGACCACTTACCGTATTTGTTTCGACTCTATAAGAGGCACCTAGGTTTTGAGGAGGAAAATAAGAAAAAAATATTTTGAACAAAAAGGTGTGCCTTTTGGTGGGTTTTGAACTAATGGTGTTATGGGGGATCTGTGGAGGCACAGTTATGGGGCATCTGTGGATGGCATACTGTTATGGGGGATCTGTGGATGACACTGTTATGGGGATCATGGATGGCACAGTTATGGGGATCTGTGGATGGCACAGTTATGGGGGATCTGTGGATGGCACAGTTATGGGGATCTGTGGATGGCACTGTTATGGGGATCTGTGGATGACACTGTAGTGAGGGATCTATGGATGGCACAGTTATAGGGCATATGTGGATGGCACAGGTATGAGGGATCTATGGATGGCACAGATTATGGAGGATCTGTGGATGGCACAATTATGGGGATCTGTGGATGGCACAATTATGGGGATATATGGATGGCACAGGTATGAGGGATCTATGGATGGCACAGTTATGGGGATCTGTGGATAGCACTAATTATGGGAGATATGTGAGATGGCACTAGATTATAGGAGGTTGGTGGATGGCACGGTTATGAGGGGTTGGTGGATGGCACTGTAGTAGGGGCATCTGTGGATGACACTGTTCTGGGAGATCTGTGGATAACACTGCTTTGGGGGATCTATGGATGACACATGAATAGCATTTTATGCTATGTGTCATCCATAGACCTCCAGAACAGTGTCATTCACTAATATCAACCCCAATAGCACGAGTCGGCGGGTATAATCAGCGGGCAGGGAGGAGGGAGGAGAAGCCGGCATCTTGCTATGCATTACTGAGGAGCCGGTGCAGTCACTCTATTCTGCTACACCGGGCCGCTACCTGTCTGAATCCTAACTGTGGGCACATGTATTGGTGTAATAAACCTTCTATATCCACTTTACTTACTACTCTACTAATGTCCCAGGCAGAGGCAAGAAGCAGGAGGCTGGGCCGGCGGGTGGGCCTGGCAGCGTAACTCACCATGTATTGCGCCTGCTCCGCCGCCTTTATTCATAAAGTGGGCGGAGCTGGCGTGTGACATAGAGAGTTACGCTGCCAGTGCCCGCCCGCCGGCCCAGCCTCCTGCTTTTGCCTCTTGCCTGGGACATTAGTGAGTAGTAGTAAAAAGGATATAGAAGATCTATTACACCAATACATGTGCCTACAATTAGGATTCAGGCAGTTAGTGGGCCCGGTGTAGCAGAATAGAGTGACTGTACAGGCCCGCTTGTAATGCATAGCAAGATCGGCTTCCCTCCTGCCGCTGATTATACCGCCTGACCTGCCTGGCAGCATGCAGTCGGTGGAATATAAGTGTGAACCCTCACCATTCGCCCCATAAGGCGCACTCTTTTTTCCCCACTTTGTGGGAAAGTGCGTCTTATAGGGCGAGAAATACGGTACTTTTACTTATAAATGATAGCCACGCTGAAATCAACTCGCCTGTCTCTACTTTATTCTGCCGTTAGTATGGGCAGAAAAGTTGATGACAGGTATCCTTTAAACAGCGTCCAACGTGATCGGGAGCTGATGCTTTGATCCGCCGCGGAAAGGCCTAATCACGTATGTGGCCTGGCGTGAGATGTCTTTAGCCGTAGCAGACCACTCAGTGTGTAGATGATATTAAAAGCTAGTTGTGGTATTGGAAAATTTAGTTGAACGTGAGATTTCAACAATATATGACTGCAGTCATTTCTTAACCAGTCCTATGTTCACTGCTTTCAGAGGTCTCACAAACGCGTTTCAGAGCATCTAGCTCCTTCTTCAGTGGTGAGCAGTGAAACTTTTTGAAAATTTCCTAATTAAGAGGTGGTAGTTTTCACAATAGCCATATGGATTGCTCGTATACAGGATTACCTTGTTCAAAGTTGTATACCTATACATATACCCCTAACCCTGAATAGTTCTGATATCTATATTGTGAAGTCTCAAATATAAATATAATCAACATAATAAAGTAAGGTACAATAAAAGGAAATAATGAAAACAATACAAACTTTCTATTTGCAAATGAAGAGAGAATCCACACCTGTGTTATCGGTGCGTTTTATTATAATCAACCTTATTTTCACTTATAATAGGCAGTTATATGGATTGCACTAATATATATAGAATTTTCACATGGTATAACCAGATAATCTCCCGTTTCCAGGTACAATATGTGTGATCTTACCATGTTCTTAACACTATTACTTTGAACATAAGTTACTGTGATATTGTTGTGTATTTTACACTATACTGTATATATATTTATCTTTCTTATTCTTTTATTTTCTTCATTGAACTATATTTGATTTTTAAAAGGTGTTGATTGGATGCGAGAGAAGATTAAAGGGTGGGAGCCTACCCAGGAGGGAAGATCGAGGTGCTGGTATAACAGCCGGACCTCGATGTCACGTTCCAGATTGGCACCCGTCCCAATTCATAGGAATCCAAATAATTCCATCTCGGCATTCAAACCGGCGGGAATTATGGTGTCAGAATTCAAAGATCCTTCTTGATTTTGCTCTGGACATACTTGCTATGTGATCACCTCCTCTCCATTGTCTTTTGATTCTTTCAAGGGCTACAAACGTAAGTTGTGTGTGGTCCTTATTGTGATGATCGCTAAGGTACGTTCACACGGACTTGACAATTGTCGCGCGACAAAAGTACGCACTATTGATCGCGCTGACAATTTTTATAATGGGAGTCTATGGTGTCGCAGTGCAACATGCGACATGATGCGACTGCGACACGACAGTCGGCAAAAATCCATCCGGGATGGATTTTTGCGACTGTTGTGTACGCAGTCGCAACATGCTGCATGTTGCACGTCTTATTTCACCACCATAGACTCCCATTATAAGTAGTCATGCGACTATATATGTGACATCAATGTCGCGCTACAAATGCTGCAGTGTAGTGGTTCCCAAATTGTCGTGTGACAATTGTCAGATCGGTAGTGAACGTACCCTAAAATGTTTCAAACGGAATGTTGCTCAAAGCCTGAAAAAGTCTTAAAATTACTAATATGTTCCGCTGTTTCTTAAATATGCGTTTTGTTCTACCTATATATTATTTACGGCAGGAGCACTGTAACATGTACATTATATCAGGTTTGAATCACCACGTAAAGTGGTCTTTAATCTCAAAATGGTAAGTATTGTGTGTTGACTGAGCGTCTGTAATTTTCCTAGGAAAATCAGTAATCTTACAGTTGCTGCATCTGCGCTACACCTGTAAAAACCTTTTAAGGCCAGCCACTCGATTTGAATGCGTGGTGTTCTTTCTCTTCACAGTTGGTCGAGCCTTTAATCCTAGATTAGGGGCCTTTGTATATGTAATCCGAGGTACAGTAGTTAGTTTGGATCCCAGTAGATTCTGTCTCTCAGAGATGAGTGCCAGTGCTTATTAATTATTTTCTCTACAGTTCTATATTGTGCATCGAAAAGCGGTAGAAACGATCTGAAGATTGTCATTTTGTGTTGTTTCCTTTTATAGTCTTAAAGAAATCGTCCTATCCATGTTTTTACTTTTTCAAGTGATACCAGTCTATCCTTGGAAAAAAGTGAAAACATGGACAGGACGACTTTCTTAAAGTCTGTCACCACATTTGAAAGAGCTATTTGACTGATCAAATAGCGTATATATGTCACCCAGAACTTGTAAGCGGTACCTTGTTGTATCTAATGGAGTTTTCTTTCAGCCAAAAATGAACTTTGAAGATTATGTAATACGCTCTCAGTGCCCAGGCGGCGTCTCAGTCGTCCGGCAGGCAGCGCCTCCTCCCGGCTCAGTGACCCCGCTCTCGTGTGCCTCTGCCCGCCCATTTACTCTCTTCTCCTTTTCCACTGCGGCTGCACGGTCAAATTTGTGGCGAGGCGCATGCGCAATCGCGATGCTCGCTCCTGGCAGTGCATCGAATACCTACTGCGCATGCGCCCGGCTAAGCGGGCAGGAGCAGGTATCGCTAAGCCGGCGCATGCGTAGGTATTGCGATGCACTGCCAGGAGCGGGCATCGCATTGCGCATGTGCCGCTACTGAGCTTGACAGCGCAGCCGCAGTGGAAAGGAGAGAGGAGGAGAGTAAACGGGCGGGCAGAGGCACACGAAGGCAGGGTTATGAGCTGGGAGGAGGGTGCTGCCTGGAGCTCGACGACTGAGACGCCACCCTGGGCACTTGAGAGGCTGCATTTACATAATCTTCAAAGTTCATTTTTGGCTGAAAGAAAACTCATTAGATACAACAAAGGTACTGCTTTAAGTTCTGAGTGGCACATATAACGCTATTTGATCAGTCAAACATGCTCAAATGTCGTGACAGACTCCCTTTAAGACTATAAAAAGGAAACAACACAAATGACAATCTTCGTATCGATTCTACCTTTTCATGCACAATATAGAACTGTAGAGAAAATAATTAATAAGCACTGGCACCATCTCTTGAGAGACATGATTTATAGGATCCAAACTAACTACTCATCCTTAATTATTAGTGGTACATTTTTAGCGCCTTTTGGCCACCTCTCTGCTGTACTGTCTAGACCAGACTTCTCCAGCCTATAGCTCTCAAGTTACTGCTGCTAAACTACAACTCCCAGCATGCCATGCGGTTTAATTTCGCATGAGAGCCATCCCGGAAGATCACTGGTGTAGACAGCCGCACAGTCAACCTACCTATAGGATTGCTGGCAGAAAATACACAAAGCAGGCACAACCTAACGAACCCATACAACATAGGCACGCCTCTTTCCGGTTTCATCATTTCCTGGCACGGAAGCGCGCTGTGATCCTATTGGTTGAGCAGTCGGCGTGCTGACGTCGTGTGGCTTCTTTCTACATCCGGGTCACCTTCCGTATCGTGTGCGCTGCGTTGATCCGCCGTCGTAGTTGTTCGGGTGGTGGATCTGCACGATAAGCGCTGAGGAGGAGGCGGTGGAGCAGGTTGGTGCCGCAGCAGCAAGCGCTGCGGTTTTATTCTTAGGTGATCTATCTTTTGCGGCTGTTTGATCGTGGGAATGTGTGGGCAGAGGCTTCAGGCCTAAAGTGCGGGATTCATTTGAGTATCCGCATCCTGTCGTCCGTGTGGCTTCAGAATCGCTCCGTTTTCTTTCCCATGGATATTCCTGCACGTGCTATGTGATCGCTATTGTACAGCGCTCTGGGCCGGGTTTCTCCTCTCGGAGACGGACATACCGGAGCTGGGCAGTACTCTAGCATGGCTGCTGCTACAGTGGCCAGGGCCTCTTGTTTCACGGTCCGTGCAATGTATAGTGGCCGGCGGCCGCGAGAAGCAGCTGATCGGTGGGGGTTCACTGATCTGATACGGAGGTCCTATCCTGGAGGAGACATCAATATTCTACGTGCTGGAAACCCCCTTTAGGCTTCGTGCACATAGCTGGCTTAACGGACCTTAAGGACCCCATGGACTATATTAGGGGCCGTTAGGTGTCCGTTCAGAAGAAGATTTGGAGTGGAGACAAAAGTAGTGCATGCAGGACTTTGTTCCACTCCAAAATCATCTGAGCGACACCTAACGGCCCCTATTATAGTCTATGAGGTGCTTAGGTTCATTCACATGTTGTGGTGTGATGCTGGATCCGCAACACACCCGGCCGGCACCCCCTTTAGAAATGCCTATTTATGAACCGCATAGCGTGAGGACAAGAATAGGACATGTTCTATCTTTTGTGGAGTCATGGACACGTGACAGCGGAGAGCACATAGTGTGCTCTCCGCTCACGTCGACCCCATAGAGAATGAATGGGTCCACACTGTTCACTAGAATTGCGGAACAGATGCGGACGTGTGAATGGGGCCTTAGGCTCCGTTCGGCCCAGTTATGTGCCGAATCCGCCCTTTCCAATTCTGCTCCTCAGCGGAGCAGGAGAGACGGTAAGGCTGAGCGGCTGATGCGAACGAAGCCTCATCTAAGAATTCCGTTATGGATTCCGCTACCACGGACCATAAGTTATGGGGGGGCTGACAGCCGCTCACGAGAATTAGGGACCTGCGCTCCTTGTTTGAATGGAGTGGTGCTTTGCTCCATTCAACTGTACAATGGCTCAGGTTTCTCCAGCAAGTCTATAGCGCATTACGTGCCCAACGCTCCATTCATACAGGAGAAGCGAACAGCTTGTTCTTGTGATCAGTGTGGCCTCAGCGGTCAAACCTCCAACGATCACATCTCCCCCTAACAATAAGTTGTCTTGTGAGGCAACCCTTTTAAAAAAAAAAAAAAATAAATGTTTGTATATAATTTAACGGACTCCCCGCTGTTTGTCCACTCTCCCTAAAAATAAAACAATGGCAACTTGGATAACCACTTAAAGGAAGTTATCCAACCCTAAATGCCTGGGCACCACATACAGGTTGTACCTGCGTCAGCTCTTGGTGCACAGCCGCTGCTGCATCTTCCTGTGGCGCTGGATCAAAGCATCCGGCAATTGGGGGCGGGTGTTATCAGTAGCAAGACATGACGGTGGCGAGTCTCTGCCATCACCCGCGATGCTAGGGGAGGCTCATTCTCATTCAATCGTTTTTTATTGAGATTTTTAAAGTTTTAAGACAAATAAACAGACAGACGCTGTAATCATAATTAGCAGCCTGAGCAAATATCACATGATTGTCTTGATTATAAAACGTCCATTTCAGCTGAGCAAATATCACATGATTGTCTTGATTATAGAACATCCGATTCAGCATAACACAAAAGAAAAAGAAAGAAAAAAAAAAAAAAAAAAAAAAGAGAAAAGATAACAAAAGAAAAATTACAAAAAGATGTGAGCAGTGCACTTAATGTGGTAGATGCGGTAATCACCAACCCAAAACAGCGGAAAAGAAAATCAATCAATTACTAATAGTTATATATCAGATAGAATCAAATAGAATGTATATCAGATATAGTGTAATGGTCCGAAACAATACGAAGATTGCTCAGCAAGCACAAGAGAAGGAATGATGAACATCCAATAGGTTACTTTGTCATAAAACTGTACATAGAGAAGACTTCAACCATAGATTCCAATGTTTTAAAAATTTAGGAAAAGACCCATTACCCAAAGCTATAATTTTTTCGTAAGCTACCGAAGTATTGATATCTAGTACTACATCCTCCATCCGAGGTACCTCGGGGGTCTTCCACCTCCGCAACAACATCAGTTTAGCTCCCACACAAAACATACAAATAAGTTTCCGGCTAGATGCTGGAAAATCTTCAATGCCTATCAAAAGAATAGCCAATTGTGGGGTCCACTGAAGGGGGTGCGGAAGTAGAGCACATAGGGTAATTCCACATTCCATCCAAAATTGTGTAATTGAAGGGCACTGCCATAATATGTGGAAAAGTGTCCCTCGTCCTCCGCAACCCCTCCAGCATTCCCCAGATAACTTTGGATGGATACGATTCATTTTTTCTGGTGTAAAATACCAATGTAACATAGTCTTAAGGGCTGATTCTATATGATTAGAGCAAAGCAGATATTTATAAATAGCATCAATAGATTTTATCCACTGCGTCTCAGATATGGAAACATTCATTGACCGTTCCCAGACCCGCATAGGATATGATTTAACAAAGCATTTCGATTGGAGCATAATATCATATAGTATCTTTATTCCCTTTGAATTGCCCGATAAGTATGACACACCTGCATCGTCTCGGCCCAGACCAGTAGGGTGCAGGGAGTGCAGAAGATGTCTTAACTGTAAATATTTGAAAAAATCAGATTTGGGGAGAAGTAGCTACTCTCTTACTTCCTGAAAGGACATTAAAGTACCCTCAGCGTAGAGCATTTCCCCTATTCGTGCATCATGGGATGGCCATGTAGATAGATCAACATGAGGGAGCAAGGCCTTTACAAAAGAGAAGGGTAATGATAGTAGTGGAGGAATATGGTCACCTTTGCTAAAGCATTAAAGCAGCCCCAGGCCTTAATAGAAGCAGTTATTACTGGACTGAACATGCAGGGAGTTTTAACCTCCCAAAACGGGACATGTAGTAAATCTGGCAGCGTAAAAGGGGAAGCCTGCGCTAACTCGATCTGAGTCCATGGGGTCTCCCGTGCTTCCTTCGTCCATTCTCTCAACGTCGAAACTAAGGAGGCAATATAATACAACTTCATATCTGGTACCGCTAGACCCCCATCTCCTACGGAGGCTCATTCCCAAAGGATAGGACATCATAAAAAAAAAATCTTGAAAACCCTTTTTAACACCGCTTTAGTTAAAAGGGGTACTCATGAGATATCTCCACCCTGTATGTCTGACCAGCCACTCTGTTCATTTTGGGGGCACCACGTCGGTATCGAGCCTCTGTTGTCATGTTTGGTGGGGGTTCCAGCGGAAGGATTTAATAGTTACTCACCTATGGATATGGGATATCTTTATATAACCGGACTGGGGATGTGGTGCTGTTTCTGGAAGTAAGCAGCCGCGGTTTTTCTAATCCCATGCAACTCCTTTAAGGCTAGTTTCCGACTAGCATATTCATTCCGGAAGCTCCGGCCTGAACGCTGCTCTTGTTAAGTGACCTTGTACACTGTAAGTTATGATTTTGTGAATTCCAGTCTAACGTGGTGACTGTAGACTGGCGATGAGACTGAAATTCAGATAATCATAAATCTTTATAATGTTGCGATATAACTTCTAGGAGCAGCGTTCAGGCCGGGAAATACTGCTGCACATGGAACCTGTTCCCGCGAATGAAGATATGTGAACTAGCCTTCGGGGTAGATCCGCTGCGTGGAAAGAATGCCAGCGCGCTCTGACAGCAGTGACACGAGCATTAACACGACTGATAATGCCCGCGACTCTCTGTGATCTTTTACCGCAAAATCACGGTGACAACTTTCCTCACTGTAATTTTGTAGTAAAAGATCAGAGCCGGCAAAAGCATTATCAATCATGTTAATGCTCGTATCTCTGCTGTCCGGAATGGGGCTTGGCATTCTTTCACGCAGCGGATTACCCGCACAGCATCCGCTTGTGTGAAACAGCCCCAAGTTTGACAATTCTGTCTTCAGTTATTACTCCACTTTCTATACCCACCCCTTCACTGGAGAAAGACTGCAACACATTTTGAGACTTTCACAGTCCCCTAATAATTTTAATTAATTAAATCCCTTGACAGGCTAACTTCACATCTACTTCCCCATCCACTTTTTAAGAAATCGTTACTGGTGAAAAGATTCAAAATATCTAAATTTTTGCACAAATAACCCCAAAAATGTCACAATGGGCAGCACGGTGGCTCAGTGGTTAGCACTGGTGCCTTGCAGCGAAGGGTCCTAGGTTTGAATCCGAATGTGGGTTTCCTCCCACACTCCAAAGGCATACTGATAGTGAAGTTAGATTGTGAGGCCCATAGGGTTGTTTCAGGTATCGAACTTCTCGATATCCACTCGACACTTTTCTCTGGTATCGAGCTCGATACCAGGATTAGTATTTTATCGATACTGGGCTGCGCTACTGCACAAGCTCCAGTATCAGAGAACGTGGCTGCGCTCGCCGTTGGGTCACTGGCACCTATGAGGAGTGACTTTGCTTCATAGATGCAGGCAGAAGAAGCTTATTGCGCGCACCTGCCTCTGACTGGGCGCTGCGATCCGCGGCAGTTAACCCGCTGATCGCGGCGCCCGGTCACAGGCAGGTGCCGGCAATGAGCTGCTTCTGCCTGCATCTGTATAGTAAAAGACACTCTCATTGATGGCCAGTGCCCCCATTCCTCCCCATTTCCCCGGTATTAAAGCATTGGTGGCAGTGGCCACGGGGTCCCTCACCTCCTCCTCATTGGTGGTAGTGGCAGTGATCGGAGCCCCAGCAGTGTACCGCTGGGGCTCCGACAGTTACTCATGGCAACCAGGACGCTACTGAAGTCCTGGCTGCCATAGTCTGCTCCTGCTGCTGTGGGCACCTAAGTGCACAGGGCAGCAGAGGGTGAGATCTCATTCACCCTAATAGAGCTCTAGTCAGGTGAATAGGATGAAAAGATCCTAGGGTTCTAGCCCCCAAAGGGGAAATAATAAATAAACTGTAAAAAAGTACACTAAAATATTAAGTATAAATCACCTCCTTTCCCACATTTTACATATAAAATATATAAACAATAAAAAATGACATACATATCGCTACGTCTCAAGTCAAAACTATTAAGAATCCTCTTAAGCGGTGAACGCTCATAAAGAGTAAAAAAAAAAAAAGAAAAACTGCACAATTCGCCATTTTATTTTAGTCGCCTTGTCCCCCAAAAATAGGATCGGACTGTTCCATAAAATGAGGAATCACCGGCTTTTTGGCATTTTTTTTTTGCATGGTATCGATATCGCAATACTTCTTTATAGTATCGATGCCGAATCAAAATTTTGGTACCGAAACAACTCTAGAGCCCTCCATTGGGGAAAGCCCGATGCTAATGTCTGTAAAGGCGCCATGAATTTAGTACTGCTATATAAGTGCATAAAATAAATAGCCCTATTTTTGCGACTTAAGGGTCTTGACCCTAAAAGGGTTTTCCAGGATTTTAATATTGACAACCTGTCATCAGTATCTGATCGTGGGGTCTGACACTTGGGTCCCCTGCCGATCAACTCTTTGTAGAACGCACCAGCACTGTGAGCCTCGCCGCCTTTTCTCTGCTCACCAAGCACAGAGCTGTACATTGTATAGCGGCTATGCTGTTATCGTGCTGAGCCTCTTTCACTTCCAGGGGTTGAGATGCACCTAGGCCATGTGACTGATGAACGTGTCATCATTGGCCTAGGAAAAGCTGGGAGAAAGCCGCGGCGCTCACAGGAGTGCTGGGTGCCTTCTTAACAGCTGATCAGTGGGGTTCCCAGGTCCCCTGAGGATAAGTCATCAGGAAAAAAGCTCCCGGAAAACCCTTCAATGCCATTGTCTTGACTAGGTCTGATTTTTCTTTCAGCTTGAAACACCATGGCTGGGGTGTTTCCATACAGGCCTGGGGTACCCCTCAATGCCTGGCCCCCACCAGTAGCACCCGATTACATGTCTGAAGAGAAGTTGCAGGAGAAAGGTGAGAATGAACTATTGATGGACTGCTTTGTCTACTTTGGTGTGAAAAATATTATTATTTTTTCCCCTAAATCCTTTATTTCCCTCCCTAATGTATCTCAATAGCCCGGAAATGGCAGCAGCTACAGGCCAAGCGGTATGCAGAGAAAAGGAAATTTGGGTTTGTGGATGCTCAGAAGAGGACATGCCTCCGGAACATGTTCGTAAAATCATCCGTGACCATGGAGACATGACCAACAGAAAGTTCCGAGCTATGATAAGAGAGTCTATCTTGGGTAAGGCGTAGAGAATGGTTAGCTAGTGCATTTTGGAGAAATACCTTATAAATTAGGAGATTTGTAGTTTACGCAGATTAATGTATGTTATGTCTTTTTTTTTCAGAGCTTTGAAATACATGCCTCACGCAGTGCTGAAATTGCTGGAAAACATGCCCATGCCATGGGAGCAGATCAGAGACGTGCCAGTGCTGTATCACATTACGGGAGCCATTTCATTTGTCAATGAGATTCCCTGGGTTATTGAGCCGGTCTACATAGCACAATGGGGGTAAGAAATGGTTTTTCTTTGGGAATGATATGAAAATATGAAGGCTATAGCAAAATTCTATACAGTATTATCTTTTGTTTGCTTTTAACCACATGATTTACAATGTATGAGTGTTCACTCTTCTCCTCAGCTACATCTGCTTTCTCATCTCCGGGCAGCTGCGCTGTAACATATCCTATGTATTTTGGTATAGCACTTCCTCATGTAGAGATCGATGCTCGCTTAGGGTTGTCACAAACCAGAATTTACATTTCAAAAACTTAGGATTTGGGGGTGCTATCTCTCCTTGGGAAGAGCACCTTAAAGAGGATCTGTCACCGCTCATGACATTTCTGTTTTAATAGCTACATGCATTCCCCATGTAACATATTCTGGAGCATCCATTCTTATGGCTCTATGTCCTGCCATTCCTTATTATTTCTACTAGAAGTTAACAAATTGCTATTGGCTTTTATTAAGCATACAGAGGGGATGTAACACATTGGGGTGTACCTGCACAGACTGACTCCTATCCAGACTGTGCAGGAACATAACTAAGTTGGGGGTATCTCCCTGCTGTACCTTACTGCCAGGGCTGGCGCCAGCCCCTGACGAAGCTGTGACCGAAACCTCAGGTCGGGCCGTGCTGTTTTACTACTATATATGCCGATTTTATTGTGGACTTTGTTTAAGTCCGATGTGGAGGATTGTTCGAGTTGGTGCGGTGGAGAGGCTGCGAAATTCACACTGACAGCAGCTGACTGCAGCGCATGTGAAGCAGATTTTCTGTGAAGCCCGCTTTGTTTGTAAGATTCAGATTTATGGACTTACTATCGTAAGTCAAAGTCAAAGTGTGACATCTGAACTGTGAGTGGCCACATTAGCGCGGTCTCCGTTAACTTTTAGAGCTTGGTAAGAGCTCATTTCCTTCCCTTTCTTCCCAAAACTAAGTAAAGCATCACTCGATGCCAAATCAAAACTTTGGGGTCACGCTAATTAAGACCTCCGCTTTAGACTGCCGTTAATAAAGCTCTGCACTGGCCAGCGGCTCTACTGAACTTTAGTTGATCCACCGCCGCTCTAAATGTAAGACGGCTTCCTTGCTATCTTACAATTAGACCATTTTCTATGCCTAAAACAGGTAAATGAGATGGGCTGGCATGCCACGCCCACTTTTTACACCTTGTGCGCGCGGGAAGTCGCAGATTGCGTGCCCAAAAGACCTTTGAGCTGCATCTGCACCAGAAAATCCGCCTAATTTAGGCATATTTCCTGTTTAATAAATGACCCTCTTTGTCCTTAAATATACCAGCCTGCAGAATTAATGAGGTGGTACATGATGGGGTTAATGTGAGGCATACCGTGGAAGTCCGGATTGCTAAAACAATGTGCCTCACATTTAATGGTACCTCCTTACATAATGGGCAGCATGTGGTTAGTGTTGTGGAGTACATGATGGGGTTACTTGTTAGCAATGTAAGACACATGGTATATCAGTTTGGACCTCCATGTGCCTCATATTAGGGGTTATCCAATATCCTAACCAGTCCCCCCTCCCCATGTGCTGGGACTCACCTGAACTACACTTTCCTGGTCTCAGCCATTTCTTCCTGCACACGGATGAAAAACATTCAGAGGGGGAGCAGCTAATGGCAGAGCTGGGCCGAGCCTCCATAAGCGCCGTAGGGAGGCTCGCCCCCGCCTGCCATTGTTGCTCCTCCCGACACCAGATGTTTCTCATCCGTGTACAGGAGCAGCGAGACGCGGAGTGGGGTAAATGTATTCCGCGTGAGGGGCATATGGCGGGGGCTGTTTATGATATTGGATAACCCTTTAATAGTAAGTAACCTCATCACGTGCACTTCGTGTTACCTACTATGTGAGGAGGTACCTGATGGGGTCACTTACTATTGCTGTAAGGCACATAGAGGTACCAAAGTATTTTCACCATGTGCTTCACATTGATTATAATTGACCCCCTTCATATGGTTAAATGGTGGTTAATGAGTCATCTATATTGCTGGCTGGTCACAGTTTGTTTCATCAAAAGCAAGTACACGTGTAGAAGTGCAGCTTTGTGGTCCAAATACTGACAATGTCCGTATTTAGCCAATCAAGGTATCGATAAAGTGTTCATATATTGATACCCAGTGGAACCCTATGCTAGTTACACTGGATTTTTCAGTATTTAACTTGATTCTTTCACAGGTCCATGTGGATTATGATGAGAAGAGAAAAGAGGGATAGACTGGCACTTCAAACGCATGAGGTTTCCCCTTTGATGATGAGGAACCACCGCTGGATTATGCTGATAACATCCTCGATGTGGAGCCCCTGGAAGCCATTCAACTAGAGCTGGACAATGAAGAAGATGCTCCTGTCATGGACTGGTTCTATGATCATCAGCCTCTAAGGGACAACAGAAAGTAAGACTCATTAAATCTCATCTACTGGAATTTAGAGGAGATTCCTCAAAACTGGTGTGAAGGAAACCTGGCTTAGTTACCCATTGCAACTAGACTGTCAGATTTCACCTTTCGCTTTCCAAAGGATCAGAAAACTGAATGATGCAATCTAATTGGTTTCCTATGGACAGCTAAGCCAGTTTCCCTTACACACTGCTGATAAATCTCCCCTTAAACGTTTAATCTGAGGTTTGCAATTGTTAAATCTTAAATAATCCTTTTTGGGGTTTCCTTCCAGATATGTAAATGGTACAACATACCAGCGTTGGCAGTTCACCCTTCCAATGATGTCTACACTGTACCGCCCTGGCCAATCAACTGCTCACAGATCTGGTAGATGAT
Organism: Bufotes viridis; assembly: GCA_033119425.1. NCBI lineage: Eukaryota > Metazoa > Chordata > Amphibia > Anura > Bufonidae > Bufotes > Bufotes viridis. The sequence continues at coordinate 329 of JAKVIS010004111.1, read as the reverse complement.
AACTACTTCTATCTGTTTGACTTGAAAGCTTTCTTCACTTCCAAGGCACTAAATATGGCGATTCCTGATGGTCCCAAATTTGAGCCTTTGGTTCGAGACATTAACTTGCAGTAAGTGGAAGCTCGTTTACCATTGAGGTGTTCACTCTTCCTGCTTTTGCTTTTTGTACAATTGCCTGTTTTTTTCCTATCTAATCTTCAGGATGAAGACTGGAATGAATTCAATGACATCAATAAAATCATTATTCGCCAGCCGATCCGCAAGCAGAATACAAGATTGCATTCCCTTATCTGTACAACAATCTGCCACATCATGTGCATTTGACATGG
>JAKVIS010004110.1:0-14784 GCA_033119425.1 Bufotes viridis | reverse complement strand
AGTGTCCGGCAAAACATATATTTTGTTCTGGGGTGAAATTCAATTGCCAAAATAGCAATACCATAAATCAGTGGTTTCATCTGTGGCTGGCCAAGTTTCATAGTGTCCTGCAAAGGATATATTTTGTTCTGGGGTGAAATTTAATTGCCAAAATAGCAATACCATAAATCTGGTATCCCAGCAGTGTCTGGCAAAGTATAATAGTGTCCAGGAAAAGATATATTTTGTTCTGGGGTGAAATTTACTTGCCAATATAGCAATACGCTGAATCTGGTGTTCCAGCTGTGTCAGGCCAAGTGTTAATCTGTCCGTAAAAGGGTATATTACACTCAAGGTGTATATACAAGTGTTGAAAGGATCATCCTCAATAACTTCACATGCTACTGTGCATCTCCCATTGTATTTCTGTCCGTTAAAGGGTATATTACACAAAGTGTTAAAATACAATTGCTGAAGGCATAATTCTACATATTTTTACATGCTACTGTGCATCTCCAAGTGTAAATCTGTCCATAAAAGTATACCTTTCATCCAGGGCCTAAATACTAGCCCTACAATAGAAATTTCCTAAATCAGTTGTTACTGCTGTGCCTGGATTAGTGTAATACGGTGCATAAATTAATAGGGAGATAGTGTTAGGCCTCTTTCACATTGGCGTCATGTTTGACGCTCCGGATAGGATGCGGGTGCGTTGCGGGAATATGCGCGATTTTTCAGCCGCGTGTGCAAACGTTGTAATGCGTTTTGCACGCGTGTGAAAAATCGCCATGTTTGGTACCCAGACTCGAGCGGACTTCCTCACTGAAGTCCGGTTTGGGTAGAGTATTCTGGAGAATTTATTATTTTCGCATATAACATGGTTATAAGGGAAAATAATAGCATTCTAATAAAGAATGCTGTGTAAAATGAGGATGAAGGGTTAAAAATAATAAAACTTAACTTACCTTAGCCACTTGATCGTGTAGTTGCGATCTGTCTTCTCTCTTCAAGCTTCAGCTACCAGCTAAAGGACCTGTGATGATGTCACATCACATGGTCCAATCACATGGTCCATCACCATGGTGATGGACCATGTGATGTGACGTCATCACAGGTCCTTTAGCTGGTAGCTGAAGCTTGAAGAGAGAAGACAGATCGCCACTACGCGATCAAGTGGCTAAGGTAAGTTAAGTTTTATTATTTTTAACCCTTCATCCTCATTTTACAAGCATTCTTTATTAAGAATGCTATTATTTCCCTTATAACCATGTTATAAGGGAAAATAATAAAGATCTGGTCCCGTTGCTAAGCAACCATGCGGAAAATACACTGCATCCGCACTTGCTTGCGGATGCTTGCGATTTTCCGCAGCCTCATTCACTTCTATGGGGCCTGCGTTGCGTGAAAACGCACAATATAGAGCATGCTGCGATTTTCACGCAACGCAGAAGTGATGCGTGAAAATCAACGCTCATGTGCACAGCCCCATAGAAAAGAATTGGTCCGGATTAAGAGCGGGTGCAATGTGTCCACCTCACGCATTGCACCCGCGCAGAAACTCGCCGTGTGTAATGGGCCTTAGGTGCCTGTAAAAAAAAAGGCCTGAATTTGAAATCAATACATTGGGCCAAATATTTTTTCTTATTGTGGTGCTTGGTGAACGGTAACAATGAGGAAAACATCTAGTAAGGGATGCGGACGCTGTCGTGGTGGTGTTATTGGACCCTCTGTTGCTGGGAGAGGGCGTGGCCATTCTGCCACAGCCACACGTCCTAGTGAACCAACTACCTCAGGTTCCAGTACCTGCCAGAATTTACAGCGATATTTGGTGGGGCCCAATGCCGTTCTAAGGATGGTAAGGCCTGAGCAGGTACAGGCGCTAGTCAATTGGGTGGCCGACAGTGGATCCAGCACGTTCACAACATTATCTCACACCCAGTCTTCTGCAGAAAGTGCACAGTTGGCGCCTGAAAACCAAGCCCATCAGTCTGTCACATCACTCCCATGCATATCAGGGAAACTGTCTGAGCCTCAAGTTATGCAGCAGTCTCTTATGCTGTTTGAAGACTCTGCTGGCAGGGTTTCCCAAGGGAATCCACCTAGCCCTTCCCCATTGGTGGAAGACATAGAATGCACTGATGCACAACCACTGATGTTTCCTGATGATGAGGACATGGGAATACCACCTTATCGGAGTCCGCACGTCTCTGATGATGACGAAGCACAAGTGCCAACTGCTGCGTCTTTCTGCAGTGTGCAGACCGAACAGGAGGTCAGGAGGAAGACTGTGTGGAAGACGATGCAGGGGACGATGAGGTCCTAGACCACACATCGAATGAAGGTCGTGCCACTGACTTTCATAGTTCAGAGGAAGAAGCAGTGGTGAAACCGAGCCAACAGCGTAGCAAAAGAGGGAGCAGGGGCAAAGCAGAACAGCTGCCGCCAAGAGAATTCGCCTGCTACTGGCCACCACCACCAGGGACCGAGCACCCCAAAGGCAGCTTCAAGGAGTTCCCTGGCATGGCACTTCTTTAAACAATGTGCTGACGACAAGACCGAGTGGTTTGCACGCTGTGCCATCAGAGCCTGAAGCGAGGCATTAACGTTCTGAACCCTAGCACAACCTGCATGAACAGGCATCTACATGCTAAGCATGAACTGCAGTGGAGTAAACACCTTAAAAGCAAGGAACTCACTCTGGCTCCCCTGCTCCCTCTTCTGCTGCTGCCTCGGCCTCTTCCTCCGCCTCGGGAGGAATGTTGGCACCTGCCGCCCACCAAACAGAGGATGTGCCACCGACAACACCACCTGCGCCACCAAGCATCTCCACAATGTCACACGGCAGCGTTCAGCTCTCCATCTCACAAACCTTGGAGAGAAAGCGTAAATTCCCACCTAGCCACCCTCGAGCCCTGGGCCTGAATGCCAGCATTTCTAAACTACTGGCCTTTGAAATGCTGTCAATCAGGCTGGTGGACACAGACAGCTTCAAACAGATGATGGCCACCATGGCTGTCCCACAGTATGTTGTTCCCAGCCGCCACTACTTCTCAAGACAGCCGTGCCTTCCCTGTACAACCAAGTATCCGATAAAATCAAGTGTGCACTGCGCAACGCCATCTGTGGCAAGGTCCACCTAACTACAGATACGTGGACCAGAAAGCACGGCCAGGGACGCTATATCTCCCTAACTGCACACTGGGTAAATGTAGTGGCGGCTGGGCCCCAGGCGGAGAGTTCCTTGGCGCACATCCTTCCGCCGCCAAGGATCGCAGGGCATCATTATTTGCCTCCTGTAGCCTCCTCCTCCTACTTAGCTTCCTCCTCCTCTGCTTCCACCAGCTCATCCAGTCAGCCACACATCTTCACCACCAACTTCAGCACAGCCCAGGGTAAACGTCAGCAGGCCATTCTAAAACTCATATGTTTGGGGGACAGGCCCCACACGCGCAGGAGTTGTGGCAGGGTATTGAACAACAGACCGACGAGTGGTTTCTGCCGGTGGGCCTCAAGTCCGGCCTGGTGGTGTGCGATAATGGGCGAAATCTCGTCACAGCTCTGGGACTAGCCGGTTTGACTCACATCCCTTGCCTGGCGCATGTGCTGAATTTGGTGGTGCAGAAGTTCACTTACAACTACCCCCACATGTCAGAGCTGCTGCATAAAGTGCGGGCCGTCTGTGCGCGCTTCCGGCGTTCACATCCTGCCGCTGCTCGTCTGTCTGCGCTACAGCGTAACTTCGGCCTTCCCGCTCACCGCCTTATATGCGAGGTGCCCACCAGGTGGAACTCCACCTTGCACATGCTGGAGAGACTGTGCGAGCAGCAGCAGGGCATAGTGGAGTCTAAGCTGCAGAACGCACGCGTCAGTCGCACTGCGGAACAGCACCACTTAACCACCAATGATTGGGCCTCCATGCGAGACCTGTGTGCCCTGTTTCGAGTACTCCACCAACATGGCCAGTGGCGATGACGCGTTATTAGCGTTACAATACCACTTCTATGTCTCCTTCAGAAAACACTTAGGGCGATGATGGAAGAGGAGTTGGCCCAGGAGGAGGAGGAGGAGGAGGATGAGGGGTCATTTTTAGCAATGTCAGGCCAGTCTGTTAGAAGTGGCTCAGAGGGAGGTTTTTTGCAACAATAAAGGCCAGGTTCAAATGTGGCCAGCCAGGGCCCACTACTGGAGGACGAGGAGGAGGTGGAGGAAGATGAGGATGAGGCAGGTTCACAGCGGGGTGGCACCCGACACAGCTCAGGCCCATCACTAGTGCGTGGCTGGGGGGATACAGAGGACGATGACGATACGCCTCCCACAGAGGACAGCTTGTCCTTAAATCTGGGGAGCCTGGCACATATGACCGACTACATGCTGCAGTGCCTGCGCAACAACAGCAGAGTTGCCCACATTTTAACGTGTGCGGACTACTGAGTTACCACCCTGCTGGATCCCTGGTACAAAGACAATGTGCCCACCTTACTTCCTGCACTGGAGCGTGATAGGAAAATGTGCGAGTACAAGCGCACGCTGGTAGACGTGCTCCTGAGAGCAATTCCCAAATGTCACAGGGGAACAAGTGGAAGCCCAAGGCGAAGGCAGAGGAGGAGCGAGAGGTCGCCAACGCAGCTGTGTCAAGGCCAGCTCCTCTGAGGGCAGGGTTAGCATAGCAGAAATGTGGAAAAGTTTTGTCTCCACGCCACAGCTAACTGCACCACCACCTGATACGAAACGTGTTAGCAGGAGGCAGCATTTCACTAACATGGTTGAACAGTACGTCTGCACACCCCTCCACGTACTGACTTATGGTTCGGCCCCATTCAACTTCTGGGTCTCCAAATTGTCCACGTGGCCAGATTTAGCATTTTATGCCTTGGAGGTGCTGGCCTGCCCGGCGGCCAGCGTTTTGTCTGAACGTGTATTCAGCACGACAGGGGGCGTCATTACTGACAAACGCAGCCGCCTGTCCACAGCCAACGTGGACAAGCTGACGTTCATAAAAATGAACCAGGCATGGATCCCACAGGACCTGTCCCTCCCTTGTGCAGAATAGACACTTATAACTGCCTCTCCCTCAACCATGTATTCTTGTACTCTGGGGCACTTCTTTATTGAATCCGCATTTTTTTAACTTTACCATGATCTTGCGGTGCAACCCAAAGTTGAATGAACCTCTTCTCAATCTGAACGCCGGGGCCTAAATAACTGAAAGTAGCTTGTTACAATGGTGGGTGACATGAAGCCTGAACCTCTGCCATGCGACCTCTATCCTCTGTCTGGGTGCTGGGGCCTAAATAACTGAAAGTGGAATTCTCCAGTGGTGGGTGATATGACGCATGATTCCTTGCTGTGGGACCTCTCTCCTCTGTCCTGGTGGTAGGGCCTAAATAACTGAAAGTGGCCTTTTCCAGTGGTGGGTGATATGACGCATGATTCCTTGCTGTGGGACCTCTCTCCTCTGTCTGGGTGCTGGGGCCTAAATAACTGAAAGTGGCCTTCTCCAGTGGTGGGTTATATGACGCATGATTCCTTGCTGAGGGACCTCTCTCCTCTCTCTGGGTGCTTGGGCCTAAATAACTGAAAGTGGCCTTCTCCAGTGGTGGGTGATATGACACCTTATTCCTTGCTGTGGGACCTCTCTCCTCTTTCTGGGTGCTGGGGCCTAAATAACTGAAAGTGGCCTACTCCAGTGGGGGGTGATATGACGCCTTATTCCTTGCTGTGGGACCTCTCTCCTCTGTCTGGGTGCTGGGGCCTAAATAACTGAAAGTGGCCTTCTCCAGTGGTGGGTGATATAACGCATGATTCTCTGCTGTGGGACCTCTCTCCTCTGTCTGGGTGCTGGGGCCTACATAACTGAAAGTGGCCTTCTCCAGTGGTGGGTGATATGACGCATAATTCCTTGCTGTGTGACCTCTCTCCTCTGTCTGGGTGCTGGGGCCTAAATAACTGAAAGTGGCCTTCTCCAGTGGTGGGTGATATGACGCATGATTCTCTGCAATGGGACCTCTCTCCAATTGATATTGGTTAATTTTTTATTTATTTTATTTTAATTCATTTCCCTATCCACATTTTGCTGCTTTTTGCAGCCCTCTAGCCCTTTCCTGGACTATTTTACAGCCTTTTTAGTGCCCAAAAGTTCGGGTCCCCATTGACTCCAAACATTTTTGGGAAGTTCGGTCGAACTTCTCGAACCCGAACATCCAGGTGTTCGCTCAATTCTACATATGATCAGTATTAGATATTGTAGAAAAGGAGGAAATTCAGATGGCAGAAGAAAAGTTTTACCCTTGTAGGGTAAGAGAGTAATTCGGTGAATTACTACTGAATTCATATCCGCGATCAGTAGGCTTGAGCGAATCAAGCCTACTGATTTTAATGCCGTTTCCATACAGCAAAAAAAATGTATTGGCTCCGTGGAGCCAAACTTCATCTCGCCCGAAGTCGAGCAAGACTTCAGTGTCTGCATATTTAACCACATCAGCCCCCCTAGCTTAAACACCCTTAATGACCAGACCACTTTTTACAATTCTGCACTACACTATTTTCACGGTTTATTGCTCGGTCATACAACTTACCACCCAAATGAATTTTACCTTTTTTTCTTCTCACTAATAGAGCTTTCATTTGGTGGTATTTCATTGTTGCTGACATTTTTACTTTTTTTGCTATTAATAAAAATTTACCGACATTTTAGCAAAAAAATGACATTTTTCGCTTTCTGTTGTAAATTTTTTTTTTTAAAAACTACATTTCTATATAAATTTTTCTCTAAATGTATTGTTCTACATGTCTTTGATAAAAAAAATACAATGAGTATATATTTATTGGTTTGGGTAAAAGTTATAGCGTTTACAAACTATGGTGCAAAAAAGTGAATTTCCGCATTTTGAAGCAGCTCTGACTTTCTGAGCACCTGTCATGTTTCTTCAGGTGCTAGAATGTCAGGATAGTATAAATACCCTCTAAATGACACAATTTTAAAAAGAAGACACCCTAAAGTATTCGCCGAGGGGCATGGTGAGTTCATGTATCATTTCATTTTTTTTCACAAGTTAGCGGAAAATGACACTTTCTGAGGGAAAAAAAATAATAATAAAGTTTCCATTTCTGCTAACTTCTGGCAAAAAAAAATAAAATCTTCCACGGACTCACTATGCCCCTCAGTAAATACCTTGGGGTGTCTGCTTTCCGAAATGGGATCATTTGTGGGGTGCACCCATTTACGCACCTAGGCTGCAAAAAAAGTGGCACACATGTGGTGTCGCCGTACTCATAAGAAGTAGGGCAATGTGTTTTGGGGTGTATTTTTACACATACCCATGCTGGGTGACAGAAATATCTCTCTAAACTGACAACTTTGTATAAAAAAATTTAAAAAGTTGTCATTTACAGAGATATTTCTCACACCCAGCATGGTTATATGTAAAAATACACCCCAAAACACATTGCCCTACTTCTTCTGAGTACGGCGATACCCCATGAGTGACACTTTTTTGCAGCCAAGATGCACAAAGGGTCCCAAATTTTAATGAGTACCTTTAGGATTTCACAGGGCATTTACGCATTTGGATTCCAGACTTCTTCTCATGCTTTAGAGACCTCTAAAATGCCAAGGCAGTATAAATACCCCACAAGTGACCCCATTTTAGAAAGTAGACACCCCAAGGTATTCCATGAGGGGTATAGTGAGTTCATGTAAAATTGTATTTTTTGTCACAAGTTAGTGGAATATGAGACTTTGTAAGAAAAAAAAAAATTCCGCTAACTTGTGCCAAAAAAAAAATCTTCTATGAACTCGCCATGCCCCTCACGAATTCCTTGGGGTGTCTTCTTTCTAAAATGGGGTCACATGTGAGGTGTTTGTGGGGACCTGGCATTTGAGGGTCTCCGCAATTATTACATGTATGGTCAGCATTAGGAGTTTCTGCTATTCTCCTTATATTGAGCATACAGGTAATGATATTTTTTTTCCATTAGCCTCTGGGCTGAAAGAAAAAATGAACGGCACAGATTTCTTCATTCGCATCGATCAATGTGGATGAAAAAATCTCTGCCCAAAAATGTGCAAAACAAAAAAATAAAAAATAAAAGAGGGGAAAGGACATAGGAGTACTTGCGAAGTAAGGCCCTATTCACACATCTGCAAAAATGTCCGCATCTATTCCGCAATTCTGCGGAATAGATGCAGACCCATTTAGTGTGAATGGAGCCGGCAGTGATGTGGAGAGCACACTATGTGCTCTCCGCATCAGCCTTTGAGGAGCTGCGGCCGTGAACTTCTGGGTTTCGGCCCTGAAACATCCGGCCACAGCTCCGCAAAAGATAGAGCATGTCCTATTCTTGTCCGCAATTGTGGTGCACTTACATATGTTTCCTCTGGTGGTCCCAAGCAAAAGGGACCACCAGAGGAGCAGGCAGCAGGCATATCAGACGCTGTTAACAAAACAGCGTCTGATATGCGATTTTTTTTTTAACTACTACAGCCTGCCAGAGCATGATCAGCACTGGTAGGCTGTACTTAAACTTCCTGCCGACGCGATCCTGTGAGCGCGCGCTTAACTGGGCCGCCACGATCACGCGTATCTGCGTGCGGTGGTCCAGAGATGGTTAAAATCAATTTAAGATAGTAATCCGAAGTAGGCTTTGGTATTGCCTGGTACCTCGGTACCAAAGCCCACTTCGGATTCATATTTTAAATTGTTTTTAAATACGCAGATGAATACAGTAGTAATTTAGCAAAGTCTCGCACAACTTCAAAGCCAATACATTTTAATGCTGTAAAGAAACAGTATTAAAATCAAAGTATTTCAACAAATTGACTTTGTATCTATTATCTATGATTCAAAATGTTAGTATTTTAATTTTATTTATTTATTTATTTTACAGTGACAACTTTTAACCCCCTTCATGGGTTAGAAGCTGGGATCTTTTAATCCCTTGTTCTACTCACCGTAATAGAGAGCATTAAGACGCACTCCTTACTGAGCTGTGCCTCGTACATTGTGCAGAAGGGAGGATACCATGGCAGCCATGGGAATCTTTAAAATAGTCCATGCTGCCGTGGTAACCAATCAGAGCCACGCAATTTCACTTCAGGGGCTCTGATCGGAATGCTAAGGGAGCCGCATCCCTCTGCCTTACCTCCAGGGCTGTGGAGTCGGAGTCGGAGTCGGAGGCAATTTTGGGTACCTGGAGTCGGAGTCGGCAAAAAATGGACCGACTCCGACTCCGACTCCTACTAGATTTAAATTGGAATAAAAAAAAATTGGAATAAAAAAAAGCAAGTTTAAATGTCCCAATTCAGATAAAGTTATAATTAATTACTTCTCTACTGTAAGAATAAAGGCCAATGCATGCAGTGCGTCACGTTACTGCTAAACAAAGACGTTAAGTGACCGTGAAGAAGCTTTTCATATGCTTTACTATGCAGTTAAAGGGACACTGACAGGCTGATATATCTGCTGGTATTCATCAGAGGATCAGGAATACAACTAGACGACTGTTACCCCCAGTTGAGGTTTACTTGTGTTTAAAAACGTTTTAATCAATATGCAAATTCTCTACCTTTGTGCCCAAGGGGGCAGGCGCACATGTAGAGTACTGGCAGCACTAGACAGGACTAGGTAGCGAGGAGGAAGAGAGAAAGCTGGCACAGCCTCAGCATAGCCAGACAAGGCTGCTGCCAGCACTCTACACGTGCGCCTGCGCAGGAATTTAGCGTTCGGCTAGCCTGAAAAAAAAGGCCAGTGCAGTGAAAAATAACGAGGGGAACAGCGTTGGAAGCTGTACTTCGGGCGCGGCCGGGCACAAAGCCACAGGAGACGCTGCCCCATTGGGCACAAAGATAGTGAATTTGCATACAGATTAAAATGTTTTTTAAACACAAGTACAGCTTAACTGGGGGTAACATTAGTATAGTTTTATTCCTAATTCTCTGATGAATACCAGTATATATATATCTTTAGCTGGAAAATCAGCCTGTCAGTGTCCCTTTAAGGAGCGGCAATACTTCCACTTTCCATTGTCTTGTGGTCTGCTGTTACAGGGAACCCATGGTTATCCTCGCCTCTCACTGACAACTGATTAAGGACTGGAGACACTTGTATAAGTGAAGGGAATGGATAGTCAATAGCTCAAGACTGAAGCTGTAAACCATTTGAAAAACTGCTATCATTCAGCTAAGGCTATAAAACATGTAAACTTAGATTGTTAGCTTAAATTTTAAACATGACTATGGGATTCTACTAGGAAAATCATGTTTTAAAATAAATGCCCCTTCCCCTGCCCCTTCCTGGATCCTCCCACTGCTCTATCCTCAGCAGAAGATCAGCACACAAAGGAGAAGGCAGCAGCTTCTGCTCAACTACCTCTCTGTGCTAGAGGAGATTAGAAGAACTTGGTGGAACAGCTTCGTATTTGCATATTAAATACAGAGGAGTCGGAGTCGAGGAGTCGGAGTCGGAATCGGAAGTTTTAAAGTCTGAGGAGTCGGAGTCGGAGTCGGACAATTTATCTACCGACTCCACAGCCCTGCTTACCTCACAGGTGCTGTGATCAGTGCTGATCGTGTCATCTGAGGGGTTAAATGACGAGGTTCAGCTGCATCACCATTCCCTGTCATTGCGGCTGGTAGTGTTGAGCGAGCGAGCGGCTGAACACCAGTTCGGCTTTAGCATCTCTATGCTCGGCACATCGTGGAGTTTGGCCAAACACTGCTTGTGCTCGAGCGCGATGCTTGAGTCAGTGTATTTAAATCTAATTTTGCCTCTATTTCTATGCAGAATATCGCAGTACAGTGAGGGAATCCCTCAGTGTGAGTCTGCGGCTTAGGAGTCCCTGCTTTGACTCCATATATAGCTATGTCCATATATGGAGTCAGTGCTTGGGGACACCCAATGTATTTAAATATAATTTAGCCTGTATTTTAGAAAAGTTTCTGCTTGGATTTAAACTCATGAGTCATGGCCTTCTGCATTAGAGGCAAGGCACTTAACCTTCTACTGTAGAGGAATACTTACTACTAGTAAGTATTCCTATACAGTAGAAGTCTCATATTTTATTTTTTTAAGGGCCTGGATATGCAGCTATATAGTGTAGTGGTTAAAGTTCTTTTTTTTAGTAATTACACATTTATTTTGTGCCATACATTTTTTGCAAGTACTACAAAGATATAAATCTAATTTAACCTCTTTTTCTAAAAATCTTGTGACGGGATTTGAACTCACAGCTTCTGCATCACAACCCAAAACTTTAACCACTACACTACATAGCTGCATAGCCAGTAACCAAAAAAATTATAATATGAGACTTCCACTATAGAGAAATACTTACTAGTATTAAGTATTCATCTACAGTAGATGTCTCTTTTTCTTTTTTTTTTTTTTTAAATAACTGACTATGTAGCTGAATAGTGTAGTGGTTAAAGTTCTGGGCTGTGATGCAGAAGCTATAAGTTCAAATCCTTCCACAATCTTTTTCAGAAATAAAGGTTAAATTAGATTTATATATTTTATATATTTTTAATAATTATAAAAAATGTATGGCACAAAATAAATGTGTTATTACTATATATATATATATATATATATATATATATATATGATCATGCTTCTGATATATATGAATGCATAATATGTGGTAAACTACTACTGTTGTTTTATATGTGTACATATATTATGGCTAAAACTAGTAGTAAGTTTTCGGCAGGACATCATCTGCCTCCTTACTAGCGGCCCTGAAACTGACCGGACGGCTCGGTGTTCATCATACACTGTGACCTCTCTGGTCTCTTGCAAGCCTGTATCTCTAGGCTATTTTATTGTATGCCTGCACTCTTGGGCATCTTCTAATTGACCCCCAGTACCTGTATGATGGTCAGAATGTATATCTCTATGTGACCAATGTCTTATTATAACTAACTTTGTGTTTAGCTTTGGTTTGCATGATACTGCTGACTGACTCTATGCTGCCTTTATCTTGTCTATCTCCCTGTGCACTTTTGTCCCCCTGATGATTCTTGATTGATGAAACATGCATGTAGGGTCTAGCTGCACTAGGGTATACAGGGTCTTTAACCGCTGAGGGTCAGGTTCCGGACGGGGTTGTTCTTTTCAGGGCGGTTACCCTGTGGTTAGGCTTATAGGGAAAGGGCAGTCCCATATCGTAGGGACGTCTAGGTGTACATATATCTAATTGCACCCGTCTCTTTCCCCTGCTGCTTCCCGCGCACCTCGTCCGGCCCTGTACCGCTCCACGTTTTCCTATCATAAAGGTAGGATTAACGGTTTTGTTTTGTTTAGTGCTGCCGAGCACTTCTTTTTTGTTTAGTGCCGCCGAGCACTTCTTTTCACTCGAACAAGCAAGTATTTGATTATTGTCCTGAATAATACTTTTTTTGCTATGTTCATGTCTTTGTTATTGTAAAGGGATCATGTTTTAAATTGATTATAGAGTAAAGGTTATGTTTTAACTGTTTTGAAATATTCCCACATTCTATTCTCCATATTGAACTCTCGTGGTTGAATAAGCCACCAGGTTGATACTTATCTGGTTGATACGTCCTTTTTTAGTAGTAAGTTTTCCTCTACAGTTGAAGATATATATATATATATATATATATATATATATATATATATTTACCCTCACACTGCTGCGGTCAGCACTGACTGCTGCACGTGCGATGTATGGGGAGGGAGCTGCCATCGGGTCCCCGCGCTGCTGTCACAGGGACCCGATGGCAGAGAAGGCAATCTGATGCCTTCCGTAGGCATTGTGGCTGCCTTCTGTGACAGCCTGTGAGATCCAGCCCACTGGTAATACACTTACAGCCAATGCATTACAATACAGAAGTATTGTAATGCACTGTAAAGGGGATCAGACCCCCAAAAGTTGAAGTCCCAGAGTGGGACAAAAAATAAAGTGAAGAAAATAGGGAGAAAAGTGGACAAGTTAGGTACTGCTGCATCCATATTGACCGGCTCTATAAAAATATGACATGATCTAAAAAATAAAATATAAGATAAAATAAAAATTGTGCAAACTAATAGTGCAACACCAAGCGATAAAAACGGCATATGCCCCCAAAAATAGTACCAATCTAACAGTCACCTCATCCTGCAAAAAATGAGCCACTACCTAAGACAATCGCCCAAAAAAAAAAAATAATAATAAAAAAAAGGGTGTAAAAAAAGGCATTTTTTGTCACCTTACATCACAAAAAGTGTAATACCAAGCAATCATATGCACCCTAAAATAGTACCAATCAAACCATCATCTTATCCCGCAAAAATTATGCCCTACCTAAGACAATCACCCAAAAAGTAAAAAAAAAAAAAAAAACTTTGGCTCTCAGACTATGGAGACACTAAAACATGATGTTTGTTTCAAAAATGATAGTATTGTGTAAACCAAAATATCATATGCACCCTAAAATAGCACCAATCAAACAGTCATCTCATACCAAAAAAAATGAATCTCTACATATGACTATGGCTTTCAGAATATGGAGACGCTAAAAAATAATTTTTTTAAAAATGCTTTATTATGTAAAACTGAAACAAAATAAAAAAACTGTCATATTTGGTATTGTCACGTCCGTAACAACCTACTCTATAAAAATACCACATGACCTAACCTGTCAGATGAAAATTGTAAATAACAAAAAATAAAAATGATGCCAAAAAAGGTATTTTTTGTTACCTTGCCTGACAAAAAATGTAATATAGAGTAACCAAAAATCATATGTACCCTAAAATAGTACCAACAAAACTGCCTCCTTATCCTGTAGTTTCCAAAATGGGGTCTTTTTTTAGAGTTTCTACTGTAGGGGGGCATCAGGGGGTCTTCCAATGTGACATGGCAACTTAAAATTATCCCAGTGAAATCTGCCTTACAAAAACGATATGGTGTTCCTTTTCTTCTGCGCCCTGCCGTGTGCCCGTCCAACAGTTTACGGCCACATATGGGGTGTTTCTGTAAACTACAGAATCAGGGTGATAAATATTGAGTTTTGTTTGGTTGTTAACTCATGCTTTGTTAGAGGACAAAAATGGAATAAAATAAAAAATCTGCCAAAAAATGAAATTCTGAAACTTAATCTCCATTTTCCTTTAATTCTTGTGAAACACCCAAACCCTCAGTTCACACTTGCACATTTTACAGCGCGTTCGAACGCGCTGTAAAACGCTCAACAGGAGAAAACTCATGTTTCCCTATGGGCATGGTTCTCACCTGAGCGTTTTACAGCGCGTTTGAATGCGCTGTAAAATGCCCTACGCTCAAAGAAGTTCTTGAGCTTCTTTGGGGCGTTTTGTCGCGCGTTTGCACCCATTGACTTCAATGGGAACGCGCGTAAAACGCGCATTAAAGTGTAGATATGCCTTTTTCAATTGGTCTCCAGAGTCACGAACGCGCGTATGACGCGCGTTTCCTATTTGCAAAAACGCGCTGTAATACGCCAAAGGCACGTAAAACGCGCGTCTCAGAAACGCTCCGGTGTGAACCCAGGGAAAGGGTTAACAATGTTTAAAAAAACTGTTTTGAATACCTTGAGTTGTGTAGTTTCTAAAATGGGGCCACTTATGGGTGGGTACTATTATGTAAGCCACATAAAGTGACTTCAGAACTGAACTGGTCCTTAAAAATTGGGTTTTGAAAACTTTCTTAAAAATGTTAAGATTTGTTTTTAAACTTCTCAACCTTCTAACGTCCCAAAAAAAGAAAATGTCATTTACAAAATGATCCAAACATAAAGTAAACATATGGGAAAAGTAATAACTATTTTAGGAGGTATCACTATCGGTTTTA
>JAKVIS010004109.1:0-14751 GCA_033119425.1 Bufotes viridis | reverse complement strand
CCCAACCATATCTCATCTTGTATCCAGGCTAGAGGCAGCCCAATAGGGTACTAGAGCTTCTTTTCAATTATATAGTTTTCCCCATAAATGTTTCCTTTTGTTCTTATATTGTAATCACTTAATTATATCATCATTATATTCAAAGTTATAAAGTTTTGTTTGATTCCAACAACTCCTTCTTGGTGCTTTATTTGCCAATGAGTTTACATACTGTATATAGCTGCCTAAGGAGGACTTTGATGTTTTTCTTATAAAAACTGGTATATTTTAAATTGTTAGACCCAAAACATTATTTCCTTCAACAGAATAGACCACAACACACCAAGCCACAGAACAAAAAAGGTGCTTCACCACAAAAGTCAGAAGTTAAAAACACTGTCTTTATTAAGAGAATACATTAAAACACACACATATATAATGCAAGAAAAAGCCAATACATGAAAAATCAACAAAGTGTGAGCTCCACACAATCATATACAAGACCAGCTAAATTGCTTAAGTTACAAAACAATACCAGAAAATATTCATAAAGAGCACAATGTGTACAAGTACATAGTATAATCCATGGGAGAGCTCAACCACCACAGCTAAAGTGTGTTTTGCACAACAGCTTCATCTGGGGTCAGACTTTCGACTTTGGTGGTCAAGCATTTTTCTTTTGTTCTATGTAGTATACTTTAAATTGATTTAATGATACGTTTATTGAACATTGATGTAACATCATACACTTTCACATGCACATCTTATTTTGGCTTGATTCCCTAGAAGACAAATTTACTGATATTGAACATGCAATATCCAGTACCAGGTCCGATCAGGTAGCATCTAGTAATAATGCATTACACACAAAGCAACACACTCATTGCAAAGCATAATAGTCATATTCTACAACATAGCAGCAGAAGCTGTTACCAAGCTGAAATTCAAGTTTAGCAATAAAGGTTATTGATCCTCTCAGAGGTTTGTGGATATTCATTCTGTCATACACATAAGATGATACTCATCTATTCCCATGTTAAGCAGCATGTTGCTATGTGACCTTTTACATTGTGTCGCTGCCCTTTATTTCAGGTATTTCCCATTTTCCTGTTTCATTGAAATGACATAACAGTATAATCATAAATTCATACAGTCATTTCACAAGGAATTTTCTTGGAACATTAATAGTTTATGTTTTAGTTAAAATAAAGTTTCCTTTTTTCAGTTTCAGAAGTTACAATGTAAGATATGTTATTCTATGCCTACCATTCTTCAATGAGCTGACATTGTCATTAATCCTAGGATGATTACATTTCCCCATGACAGTGAGCCCTATTGTGCAGCTTTTCACAGTTGAGTCACTAATGAGTCTTTTTCTTCTTAATAAAATCATACATTCAGAAACTTACTCTCACAATTAAAAGTAACCTTCACCTTTACTGTACTGCCCTGCATGAGGACAGCATAATATAGTAACAGCCCCACTGATTTCAGCCAGCTGTCACTTCTGGGCTAGAATTTAGTATTTTTACAGTACTGACAGGCTGAACCTTGCAGCGCGTACCAGCAGTCGGAGAGACTTGAGTTAGCTAAGACTTGTGGTCCCGCCCTCCCCATCTTCCTGCTCATGACTAGCAGGTTTCTTTTCATGTTACGCATAGAAAAGTAACCTTCCAGTCATTGACAGAGGACTAGACCCTGAGTCTCATCAGGCTCATCTTTCTAGCAGCATTGGCGCGCAGTGTAAAAGTACTGAATACTAGCCCAGAGGTGATAGCTTGATGAAATCAGCAGGTCTGTTACTTTACTATGCTGTCCTCAGCGAGAGGCAGCATAGTACAGGTGACAGGTTCCCTTTTTTTTTTATTCTCTTTGCAAAGTCTCACTCCCAAAGTGTCAAAAATAAAAAATGAATTATGTATTAGATCAGAATAAAGCTAATGTCTAACTTTGTTACTATTTTTAATTGCTTCAATGCATCCATCAGCAATCTAGCAAATTGTCTTGGTTAAAAATATCCTACCAATTTGTTTTCTAGAGCTTCTATGACAACCTTTATCTCTCAGTGTTTGCAGATTACAAACTCTGTACAGTGTGATCCTCTTTTTCATTTACCCCCTACCTCTTGCTAATGTACATTTGGTGGGGTAGCAATAACTGTAGGTGACAGATGGAAGTGCGTATGTTTGTAGGATCTGACTACACAGGGTTTAGAGGTGGCCTCTTAATTCTGGGATAACCATTGCAAGTTGGAAATATTGTTACTTGGGTCTATAATTAGTAAAGTACTATAACTGGAAAACGAGTAATTCCTTCTAAAGCCCCAAAATATTATCCCAAAATAAGAGAACATAAAGTTTTAAAGAACATAAGAGGATAGTTAAGACCGATAAAGCAAGTCCTTACATATAACATGAAAGTCAGAAATGGCTTCCAGAGCTGTAAATCACTTTCTATGACGAGGACAGGGGCTTCTTCAGGGTCCTATATAGATCACCATTTACCAAAGAAATAAAATGGAGCGCGATCCAAAGGAGCAGATTATCCTGGTGCAGATAGAGGGCAGTACAGGACATGTACCACATTGTACTGTAAAGAGAGGAGCTACTTAGCTAACAAATACAGGTGGTTTACCAGAGAAAGGACCCTGTTGATTGGTTGGATCTGACTGTGAGGAATTGTATGTTGAGTCTAGTGTCAAGTTATGATGGCCATGGAAAGACCATTGTATGCTGAAAATATTTTATCCTAAATCCATTGTTTCTGAGGGATCACTGCATTTATAGTCTGTAAACATTTGTGTTCCTATTGTCTTGCTTGTAGGGACAGACTTTAAATAACATGGTACTCTCTTGTGAGACTTCTGCAGATGACCTCAACTGATAAACTGGATTTGTATAATCATCAGTTCTCTATTCTTCATTGGAGCTTGAGCATACTGTCTCAGCCCAGGACTGGGAGACCAGCTGGGGCTAACTTATACATTACACGTGAAATATACATTACACAGATACCTCTGATAGCCATACAGTGACATCCATCTCTAGAGATGAATGAATCAATTCTAAACAAATCAAATTTGCCTTCTCAAATTCTGATTCTGATCAAATCCAAATCTTTTGTGATTTGATTTGGCTGAATCTCTTAAATGGAAGGTACCATGTCACAGGTCAGAAGGCAGAAAAGAAGATATCTGCCACCAAAAAGGCATAATTTGTGAACCATGTTTTAATTCTTAAAATAAAAGCTGTAACAGTTTAGTACAATTTACTAGAAGTTTGTTATCACTGTCTACCATTCATTTACCCATAGCCACATACTCCTATTACTTTGACATTACTAAGGCTGTCTTGGAGTTCAAGAGCATAAAAATGGTTTGTTACAGTCCAACTCAGAGTATCATACATGACTTCTCAAATATCTGGTTATGATTGAATCACTATAAGTGGACCAGAAATGATTTTTGAAATTCACTCATCTCTATCCATCATCATAGGGTTACATTGTAAGAAATGTATCCATTTAATATGTACTTTTGCTGAACTCTGCATCATTTTTTTTTACCATCATATGTGCTACATAGACAGGAAGCTGTAAATGTATTACATTCAGTATTATACTTACAGGCAATGCTTTACAATACAGTATTGTAAAGGGGATCAAACCCCCCAAAAGTTGAAGTCCCAGATGGGCCAAAAAATAATGGGGAAAAAGAAGTAAAATATAAAGTTTTACAAAAATTTAAAGTTTGGCAAACAAAAAAAAAGCATCCTTTTCCCAAAATAAAGTTAATTTTTTTTTCAAAAATAGGAAAAAGAAAAGTAGACATATTGTATTATCACGACCGTATCGACATCAGCTCAATAAAAATATCACATGACCTAACCCCTCAGGTAAACACCGCACAAAAATAAAATAAATACTGTGCTAAAGAAACTTTTTTTGTCACCTTACATCAGTAAAAGTGCAACACCAAGTGATCAGAAAGGCGTATGCCCCCAAAAATCTAACCAATCTGTCACCTCATCCCAAAAATGTGCCCCGTCCTAAGACAATCGCCAAAAATGAAAAATAAATATGGCTTCCTCAGACTATGGAGACACTAAAACATGATTTTTTTTTGTTTCAAAATTCTTTTATTGTGTTAAATGTATTAAAAATTTACATATAATGTATCGCTGCATCCGTAACGACCTGCTCTATAAAAATACCACATGACCTAACCACTGGATGAACACTGTAAAAAAAAAAGAAAAGTGTAAAAACGCACTTTTTTTTTTCCACCTAAAATCACAAAAGTGTAATACCAAGCAATCAAAAAGTCATATGCATCCTAAAATAGTACCAATCAAACCTTCATCTCATCCTGCAAAGAATGAGACCCTAGCAATCGCCCAAAAAAAAAAACTATGGCTCTCAAAATATGCACACAATAAAACATGATTACAGATGTAGCAGGGTTAGCACTCCCGCTCTTAACTGAAATTTCTTAACTAATTTCATTATCTTGAGAAAAAGCCATTGAAAAGCAATTGAAGGTGTTTGCTTAGATTAGATAACCAAACTCAGAAATCTCAGAAAAAAAGGAGTGCTAACTATGCTACATCTGTATGTTCAAAAATGCTTTATTATGTAAAACTAAAACAAACAGCCAAAAACTATAAATATTTGGTATTGTCGCATCCAGTAACAACCTGCTCTATAAAAATACTACATGATCTAACCTGTCAGATGAACATTGTAAATAACAAAAATAAAAACGGTGCCAAAACAGCTATTTTTTATTACTTTGCCTCACAAAAAGTGTGATATAGAGCAACCAAAAATCATAGCTACTCCTAAAAATAGTACCAACAAAAGATTATTTGGGGATCCAAATAGCCATTATACAGCTCTACTACAACTGCAAAAAGGGGTCAGTCAGCACATCCCAATGTGCAGGTGCACGTTGCTAGTGGCTATAAACACAAAGAAAAACAGGACAATGCAACAGCATTCTGCAGTCACAAATAAAGTACAGTTTGGTCTTGCACCTCTGACTAACCTGTTCTGCCCCATAGACTGATTTTAATCAGATTAAGTATAAAGCTGTAGCCTGCTCTCATTGTAATGGAGGCCGTTATGGCACCAAAATGGTAAAAAGAGGAGTGTGAAACCTGCACTCCTGAATTTTATGGTGTCCATTATACGCACTGCAGGTAGTATTTAGTGTTAGGTTCCTGCTTGATAGAGATCGCTATGACGTTATGGCAAACGGGCCCAAATAATTTTCTACAAAATGTATTTGCCAAGTATAATTTGGTAAAATAAGTCTAGCATAAGCACCTAAATGTTTTCTATAATTATGGCATTATTGTATCTTTATTTGTCTCTGCAGAGTGCTGTTGCATTGTCCTGTTTTTCATTATACAGCTCTGTCATTCCAGCAATTTGTTCTTGGGGTGCAAGTACTATGTTGAAAAGCCTTTAGTGGCTTATAACTGTGGGAAAAGAAAATATATATGCAGTTCACTTCTGCAGTTATTTGCGCTTAAAAGTGTTTAGTGGCCTAGTTCAGTGCAAAAAGAGAAATATATACGCAGTTCACTTTTGCAGTTATTTGCGCTAAAAGTGTTTACTGGCCTATTTCAGTACAAAAAGAGAAAATATATATGCAGTGCACTTTTGCAGTTATTTGTGGTGAAAGCATTTACTAGCCTATTTTGGTGCAAAAGAGAAATCTAAATGCAGTTCACTTTTACAGTTATTTGCGCTAAAAGCGATTACTGGCTTACTTGAGTACAAAAAGAGAAATATGTAATGGAGTTCACTTCAGCAGTTACTTGCACTGAAAGCATTTACTGGCCTATTTCAGTGCAAAAAGAGAAATATATACACAGTTCACTTTAGCAGTTATTTGCGCTGAAAGCATTTCCTGGCCTATTTCAGTGCAAAAGAGAAATATATATGCAGTTTACTTTTGCAGTTATTGCCCTAAAAGCTTTTAATGGCCTATTTCAGTACAAAAGAGAAATATATACGCATTTCACTTTTTCAGTTACTTGCACTGAAAGTGTTTACTGGCCTATTTCAGTGCAAAAAGAGAAATATATACGCAGTTCACTTTTGCAGTTATTTGTGCTAAAAGCGTTTACTGGACTATTTTAGTAGCAAAAGAGAAATGTATACGCAGTTCACTTTTAGCAGTTATTTGCGCTAAAAAGCGTTTACTGGCCCATTTCAGTACAAGAAGAGAAATATATATGCAGTTCACTTTTGCAGTTATTTGCGCTAAAAGTGTTTACTGGCCTATTTCAGTGCAAAAAGAGAAATATATATCGCAGTTCACTTTTTGCAGTTTTTTGCGCTGAAAGTGTTTACTGGCTTGTTTCAGTACAAAAATAAATATATACGCAGTTTAACTTTTGCAGTTATTTGCGCTGAAAGCGTTTACTGGCCTATTTAAGTTCAAAAGAGAAATATATACACAGTTCACTTTTGCAGTTATTTGCGCTTGAAAGCATTTGCTGGCCTATTTCAGTTCAAAAGAGAAATTTATATGCAGTTCACTTTTGCAGTTATTTGCGCTAAAAGCGCTTCAATGGCCTATTTCAGTACAAAAGAGAAATATATACGCAGTTCACTTTTGCAGTTATTTGCACTGAAAGCATTTACTGGCGTATTTTAGTGCAAAAGAGAAATATATATGCATTTTACTTTTTCAGTTATTTGCGCTGAAAGTGTTTACTGGCTTATTTCGGGTGCAAAAGAGAAATATATACCCAGTTCACTTTTGCGAGTTATTTACAGCTAAAAGCGTTTAGTAGCTTATTTCAGTACATAAAGAGGAAATACATACTCAGTCCACTTTTTGTAGTTTTTGCGCTGAAAGCGCTTACTGGCCTATTTCGCTGCAAAAAGAGAAATATATACACAGTTCCCTTTTGCAGTTATTTGCACTAAAAGCGTTTACTGGCTTATTTCAGTACAAAATAGAGAAAAATATACGCAGTTCAACTTTTGCAGTTATTTGCGCTGAAAGCATTTACTGTGCCTATTTCAGTGCAAAAGAGAAATTTATATGCAGTTCACTTTGCAGTTATTTGCGCTAAAGCGTGTACTGGCCTATTTCAGTACAAAAAGAGAAATAAATACGCAGTTCATTTTAGGCAGTTATTTGCGCTAAAATCATTTACTGGCCATTTTAGTGCAAAGAGAGAATATACCGTATTTTTCGCCTTATAAGACGACTGGCCATAAGACTCACCTAGGTTTTAGAGGAGAAAAATAAGAAAATGTTAATTATACCTCTGGTGACAGCCCCAATAAGACCCCCAATGTTAATAAGACCTTAGATAAGACCTCCAATCAGACCTCAGCTAAGACCCCAATGTGAATAACCCAATCAGACCTCAGATAAGAGCCCCATGCCTCTTATAAGCCTCCATATTCCTCTCACCAGCCCCAGCTGCCTCTCTTTCAGCCCCCATTGGCTCTTACCAGCCCTCAGCAGCCTTATATCAGCCCCCATTGCCTCTCACAAGCCCCTAGCAGCCTTATATCAGCCCCCATTGCCTCTCACCAGCCCCCAGCAGCTTTTCATCAGCCCCCAGCAGCATTATATCAGCCCCTCATTGTCTGTAGACCAGCCCCCAGCAGCGTTATAAGAGCCCCATAGCCTGTGACCAGCCCCCAGCAGCTTTATAAGAGCCCCATTGCCTGTCACCAGCCCCCAGCAGCGTTATATAAACCCCATTGACTCTCAACAGCCCCTAGCCATATTATATTAGCCCCCATCAGCCTCATATTGAATAAAATAAAAAGCCCTTATCTCTCCTGCTCCCTGACGCGCGCTCCTCTCTACTAGCGCGATCCTCTTCATTATGCCGCTAGCTGTGCTGTGAACTAGCGCGCACAGCATGAGGTCATTGAGCGCCTCATGCTGCCACAGCACAGCTGACAGCCGAGGACCAGGAAGCGGTGAGCACAGAGCCTTCACCGCTCTGGTCCTCCAGTACTACATGAGCGCCCACAATGGAAACGCCATTAGTATTCACCCCATAACACGCAGGGCATTTTTCCCACTTTGGGGGAAATGCATCTTATGGGGCTGAAAAACGGTATACGCAGTTCACTTTTGCAGTTATTTGCACTGAAAGTGTTAACTGGCCTATTTTAGTGCAAAAGAGAAATATATACGCATTTCACTTTTTCAGTTATTTGCGCCTGAAAGCGCTTACTGGCCTATTTCAGTGCAAAAGAGAAATGTATACGCAGTTCACTTTTGCAGTTATTTGCGCTAAAATCGTTTACTGGCCTATTTCAGTACAAAACAACAAATAAATACGCAGTTCACATTTGAAGTTATTTGCGCTGAAAGCGTTTACTGGCCGATTTCAGTGCAAAAAGACAAATATATTGGCAGTTTACTTTTGCAGTTATTTGCGCTGAAAGCATTTAGTGGCCTATTTCAGTACAAAAAGAGAAATATATTTGTCGCTTTTAAGGGTGTTTAAATTAATTTTTTTATTTAGTTCAGCTAACAGTATGTCAGACAGAAGTGCCAGACCCTGCACAGTGGAGTGGCAGAGGCCTAAATGTTTCTGGCGCATGCACAGGTCACAGCAGAGTAAGGGGACATTGCAGCAGGAGTTGCAGCGAGAGGCCTGAGCTTCCGGTGTCATCTAGCAGTTGAGTCTTGACCAGCAACCCAGTGGTTATTGATTGGTTAACTCGGTCATCCACTTCATCCCAAGTGACATCAGACACCCCCAGCAAGTCGTTGGGTTCGTCAGACACAATCCATAGTTAGCATGGCCTGGGAGCAGGCCCTGTGCCCTTACCTGTCCTCAACCTGCCTATGTCCTTTGCTGTTCGCTCAGCCAGAGAAGTTATGTATGCTATGGGCAGCTCCACTATACAATGAGGACGAGCTACTAGAGGACAGTCATGCAGATACTGCCCTGCCAAGATGCAGAGGAGACATCCCCTGCTTCCTCCACTAGACGGGCAAATAGTGATGATGAGAAAATAACCTACTTGGCGGTGTGACAGTTTTTGTTACGCCACTGGAGGAGGTGAACGTGGCCATATGTAGAGTCTGTAGGCAGAAGGTGAAGCGTGGGCCAGGGTGCCAATGTTGGCACTATGGCTATAAGCGTCAACATATGCAGCGTCACCATACAGTGGCCTGGGAGAACCGTGGGCTCTGATATGGTGGTCCAGCCTGCCGCAGCTTCTGCTGGTTGCCAAGAGACAGCAGTATGTGTGCCATAAATCCAACGGCACAGAGGCTTAAAGTGCTCCTGTCCAAGTTGCTGGTGCTGCAGTCCCTCAATTTTCAAGTGGTGGACTCTGCACCTTTCAGAGAACTGATGGCTTGTGTAATGACCCAGAGTGCCATTACCACCTCCTTTTGTACCCCCAGTATCTGTATGGTGTGATCCTGAGGCATCTCATATATTTATTACCATATCCTTCAATGTGTGTATGTATTTCCATATCAACTACTGTTTTACATGTACATGTGCCTGGCTACCAGCAGGTGGCAGCAAATTTGAGCAGAGATAGTTTCTCTCACCTTGTAGTTGCTTCCCAGCCCTCTTTAGAGAGGGAGGAGTTTAGTTAGTCAGTGAGTCAGTCTAGCCTACTCCTCCTGGGGAAAGGTTGTGGGTTGGCTAGCAGAGCACTGCCAGCTCTGCTAGGCCCCAGAGGCCCTGCCTCTGAAGTCCTTTATGGTTGCTTCTCCTCCTGGGCTTACATTGCCTCCCAAGCTAACAGAGCTTGATGCCAGGACTAGAAGTTCCTAGGATTATGAACTAAAGTAAGAGACAGTCTACAGACATCTAAGTTCCTGCAGAAGAGGAAGAGTTTCCATCTACCAGCCAAGCATAGCGGGGTTTAGAGAGCTACTGCATAACAGAGCTGAGATTGTTGCAGATAAGTGTTTACCTGCACAGATTATGCCAATACCTGCAGATAACAAAGATAAAGTTTGGAAACTGTTTGGATTACCGCTTATGCCAAGTAAAGCTGTGTTCAGTGTTTAACCAAGTCTGTACTCCATTTATTCTAGCTATCCATCATCCAAGTTCAACTACCCTTTGCATTGCTTCGACCACATCACATTTGGGATCCAACTGTATCCAGGTAGGAACACCGTGACACGTGTATACAACATCTACAGAGACTGTACGCCATCCTGCACCACTCTGGCAATCCTACCCCTGGGTACCAACAATACCATGTAAAAGGGACTCCAAGTCTTTGCTGCTTCACGTCAGCTGGCGTCCACGCAGTTGGCGTCATTCTTAGCAAACGCAGTTACACAGGGGAGGAACTGCTCTGTGTGAGTCATCAAGAAATCGAATCCAGGCTTTCTCCGCGACAACTGAAAATAAGAATCATGGTGGCCAACAACGGGAAGAACATGATGTCGGCACCGCGCCAAGAAGGCTTAAGCCATATGCCCTACATGGCACATGTGTTTAATCTGGTTTTTATGGTTCCTGAAGTCTTCCACCCATCTGCAAGACATCCTAAAAATGGACAGGAAACTTTGCATGCACTTCAGCCACTGCAGAGCACACCATCTCCTTGAGCGTGCAGCAGCAGAACGGCATCCCCCAACATAGGCTGATATGCAACTTTTCCACCAGTTGGAATTCCACCCTCCATATGTTGGACCGACTATACTAACAGAGAAAGCCCATCAACAATTTCTTGATAATCCAAGCGGATAGGAGTACTCCCTGTGTAACTTCAATGTCAGCCAGTGGCAGCTCAAGTGTGACAACTGCCGCTTGGTCCGGCCCTTTAAGGACGCCACGTTATTTGTCAGTCACCAGGATTACGGGATGAACAGACGCCATTCCACTGCTTCATGTCCTGAAAAAGGTGGTGGTAACCATGGCTGGTCAGGGGACAGGAGACGTGGCGCCTAGATCTCATGACTACCATGAGCCCTGTGGGGGCTCAACTGGAAGAGGAGGAGGAGGGGAGGAGGGACATTGGAGCACAGGCTATGTGTAATGAAATAGGTGGTTTTTCTACTCAGCTGACAGGAGAGAAGAGAGCAGGAGCAGCCAGAAGAAGCTACAGAGGCGATTAGGAAGATGAGACAGAGGACCCACCCACCGTGGCAGTATACAGTAGAGATGGAGGCAGGAGTCCCTCCAAATCACTTGCACAAATAGCCCGATGCATGCTCACTTGATTGCTTAGTGACAGCAGAATTGTCACCATTCGGCAGAGGGATGACTTCTGGCTCTCCACCTTGTTGGACCTCGATACCAGTCCAAAATAGGGGCCTTTTGTACATCCACTGAGAGGGAGGACAAACGTAATTACTACAGAGACATCCTATGTAGTCAGTTGCCCCCTGCCTATCTAAGCCATCGTCCATCCTCTCGTAGGGTCTAACCAGGTGGGCCCTAATGCGCCATGTTCCACTGCCATGCTGGGGAGGGGTGGGGTGGCAGGAGCAGGTACCAGCTACATCAGCAGCAGCCTGAGTCTACAGTCACTGATGAGCAGCTTTATTCACCCACATAATAAAGAAACTACTCACCAGCAGCAGCAGGTACACCTGAGCAGGATCTGAACCAGCAGGTGGGTGCATACTTAAACAGCACCCTGCCACCCCACATTGAAGATCTTCTGACTAGCTCACAAGGCAGAGTTTGCCCTGGAAAAGCTGTCCTGCCAGGCCTGGCATCAGAGCGGGTGTTTCTGTGCGGCGGGGGCCATAGTTACCCCAAGGAGAACTTCGCCTGTCCACCCAAAATGTGAGAGAGGACTTTTGTCAAGATAAATCAGGACTGGATCAGCCAGGATTTCCATCCACCAATGCCTGATGCATCTGATTAGATCATCCATGCCGCCTCACCCAAACCTTGACAAAAGAGACTGGTTTATTCTGGCTACCTGCCTCAGCTACTACTCTGATGTTGCGACACACCTGATGCCACACAACAGTTGCCACTCTTGTGGTCTCCTGATGCTGCTGCTTTCATCTCCACACTATGTCACCCTTGCCACTCTTTGGCATCCTGATGCTAGCGCGCATCTCCACACTATATCACCTTGCCACTCTGTGGTATCCTGATGCTGCTGCCATCTCCACACTGTCACCTTGCCGTTCTGTGGTACTCCTGATGCTGCTGCTGCTGCCATATCCACACTATGTCATCTTGCCACTCTGTGGTATCCTTATGTTGTTGCTGCTGCTGCTGCCATATCCACACTATGTCACCTTGTCACTCTGTGGTATCTTGATGCTGCTGCCGCTACCATCTCCACACTATTTTACCTTTCCACCTCTGGCATCCTGATGTTGCTGCTGTTGCTATCTCCACGCTATGTCACCTTGCCACTCATTGGTATCCTGATGCTGCTGCTTCCATATCCTCATTATGTCACCTTGCCACTCTGGTGGTATCCTGATGTTGCTGCTGCCGCCATCTCCACACCATGTCACCTTGCCACTCTGTGGTATCCTCCTGAGATTTCTGCTGTTGCCACCTTCATACTCAGGTCATTGTGCCAGTCTGTAGCCTCCTCCTGATGCTGCTGTTGCCTCCACCTCCACCTCCACAGTGTCATTGGGCCACTCTTTGGTCTACTCATGCTGCTGTCACCTCCAGACTCTGTCATTGTGTGCTGCTCTGTGGTCTCCTCATGCTGTCGCCACCTCCATACTCGGTCATTGTGCCTTTCTGCGGCTTACTCATGCCACACCTCTACACTCTGTGATTGTGCCATTTTGTGGCTTCCTCATACTGCTGCCACATCCAAACTTTTCATTGGGACACTCTGTGGCCTACTCATGCTGCGGCCACCTCCAGACTCTGTTATTGTGCCACTCTGTGGCCTACTCATGCTACTGCCACCTACACATTCTGTGATTGTGCCATTCTGTGGCTTCTTCATGCTGCTGCCACCTCCACACTCTATCATTGTGCCACTCTATGGCCTCCTGATTCTGCTGCAAACTCCATACTATGTCATTGGGCCACTCTGTGGACTCTCATGCTACTACCGCCACCACACTCGGTCCTATAGTGCCACTCTGCGGCCTCCTCCTGATGCTGCTGCTGCACCCACCTTCAGACTCTGTCATTGTGCCGCTCTGTGGTCTCCTTATGCTGCTGCCACCTCCAGACTCTGTCATTGTGCCATTCAGTAGCCTTCTCCTGATTCTGCCAACTCCGGACTCTGTCATTGTGCCACTATGCGGCCTTCACCTGATGCTGCTGCTGCCGACCCTCCAGACTCGGCTCATTATGCCACTCGTTGCCTCCTCATATTGCTGCCACATCAAAGACTCTGTCATTGTTCCACACTTGGTGGCCTCCTCAAACTGCTGCCAACTCCAGACTCTGTCATTGTGCCACTCGGTGGCCTACTCATACTGCTGCCACCTCCACACTCTGTCATTGTGCCACTCTGTTACCTCCTGATTCTGCTGCAAACCCACACTCTGTCATTGGGCAACTCTGTGGTCTCCTCATGCCGCTGCTGCCACCTCCACACTCCGGGTCATTGTGCCCCCTCTGTGGCCTCCTCCTGATGCTGCTGACTCCAGACTGTGTCATTGGGCCACTCTGTGGTTCTCTTATGTTGCTTCCACCTCACCACTATGTCATAGGTCCACTCTGTGGACTTCTCATGCTTTTCCCAGCCTCCTCACTTCATGACTCGGCCACTATTTTGGCTTTCGGCCTGGCTGACATCATCATTTATTTGACCTTTCTTCTGATCTGTAATAAGCAAGGAAAAATGAGACACACAACGGATTCTGTCTTTGTAGCAGCTTGGTTTCAAATAAAGATGAGAACGTCCAGCCACCAGTCAGGCGTGATACTTTATTGTAGATAGGATAAACTTTCATAACAATAGGACATTAGTACATGACACGTTAGGCCTTCATAAATCCAGGTCCTTCTTCATGATGAAGGACCTGGATTTGTAAAGGTCTGAAACGCGTAATCATTGTAACTGGTGTCCTGGTGTTATGGAAGTTTTTATCCTATCTACAATAGCATCACGCCTGACTGGTGAGCTGGACGTTCTCATCTTTATTTTGGATATATCTCGACTCACCCAAGGAGTCTTGTCCGTGCTCTCAGAGGGGGATGGTATGGGAGTGAAGCTGCCTCTTTTCCTTCGTTTATATACAGCTGTAAGGTTTGTATGGTCCCATCAGAATTGGCTTATGATTTGTAGCCAAAATCTGGAGTTGGTACAAACACAGAAGACATGCAAATAGAGTTGGGCGAACACCTGGAAGTTCGGGTTTGCAGGGTTCGGCCGAACTTCATCGCAGCAGTATGAGTTTGGGCGCGAACTTGACTCCGAACCCCATTGAAGTCAATGGGGACCCGAACTTGGGGCACTAAAATGGCTCTAAAAGAGTCTATGGAAAGGGCTAGAGGGCTGAAAAGGCAGCAAATGTGGGTAAGAGCATGACAAGTGTCCTGCAAACAAGCAAGGAGGTCCATATGAGTAGGAGGATGAGGAGGTGGGGGAAGTTTCGTGTAGGTGGACGGGCAGTGTAGGTGGAAGCGGCGGTGGAGGAGGTAGCCAACACTTTTAATTTTTTTATTTAATTTGGGTAGGCCACAGAACATTGTGGAATATATAAAAATAAAACAAAGAGAAAGTGCACTAGAGTATAACAATGACTGTGTGAGGCCGGTATACTTGTCTATTCTGCACTAGGTACGGACAAGTCCCTTGGGATCCATGCCTTGTTTATTTTACTGAACGTGAGCTTGTCCACATTGGCTGTGG
>JAKVIS010004108.1:0-14704 GCA_033119425.1 Bufotes viridis | reverse complement strand
GGTGTGTTGCGTGGAAACTGCAAATTGTGGATCTGCAACACACCTGGCCGTCGCTCATAGAACTGCTCTCAAGCCTATTTTTGGCTCCATGAAGCCGTGGACAAGAATAGGACATGTTCTATTCTTATGGAGCCGCGGAACGGAAGTTCGAGGCCAAAGCCTGGAAGTTCGGGGCCGCTCTCCGCAATGCGGAAGCAGAGACACAGTAGTGTGCTATCCGCATCACGTCCGGCCCCATAGAGAATGTATGGGTCTGCACCAGTTCTGCAGAATTGCAGAGCGGATGTGAACCCATTTGCAGACGCCTGAATGGAGCCTTAAACTGACATCTCCAGCACTAGGAATCAAGTGACTTATGACCAGCAAGGGAATCAAAAGATAACCATGGAGCTCCATAACAAGAATGTAACCACAATATCTGGACACAAGATAATTTTTTAATGATTTCAGTTGCAAACTGCTCTGTTTTATGTAATCTTGAAATGTTATGTTTATCATGCAACAAGCCCCTTGAACCACCTTTCCAGCCCCTCAGCTTAAACACCCTTAATGACCAGGCCACTTTTTACAATTCCGCACTACACTACTTTCACCGTTTATTGCTCCGCCATACAACTTACCACCCAAATGAATTTTACCTCCTTTTCTTCTCACTCAATAGAGCTTTCATTTGGTGGTATTTCATTGTTGCTGACATTTTTACTTTTTTGCTATTAATACAAAATGACCGACATTTTTGCAAAAACATTATATTTCACTTTCTGTTGTAATTTTTTTTTTTAAAACTACATTTCTATATAAATTTTTCTCTAAATTTATTGTTCTACATGTCTTTGATAAAAAAATCCAATAAGTGTATATTTATTGGTTTGGGTAAAAGTTATAGCGTTTACAAACTATGGTGCAAAAAAGTGAATTTCGGCATTTTGAAGCAGCTCTGACTTTCTGAGCACCTGTCATGTTTCTTCAGGTGCTAGGAATGTCAGGATAGTATAAATACCCCCAAATCACACCATTTTAGAAAGAAGACACCCCAAAGTATTCAGTGGAGGGGCATGGTGAGTTCATGTATCATTTCATTTTTTCACAAGTTAGCGGAAAATGACACTTTCTGAGGAAAAATAAAATAATAGAGTTTCCAGTTTTTGCCTAGATTGGTAAAGAGGGCCCGACTCCATGAGAGTACCTTTAGGATTTCGCAGCGACATTTTTTACGCATTTAGCATTCCAGACTTTCTTCTTTTCCTCGCGTTGAGGCCCCTAGTCAGCCAGGCAGAGTAAACACTTATGTGTATCCCCATTGTAGAAAGAAGAGCACTCTAAGGTATCACGAGGGGTATGGTGAGTTCATGTAAAATTTTGTTTTTGTCACAAGTTAGTGGAATATGAGACTGTAAGAAAAACAAAATAAAAAATAAATAAAATATCAATTTCCGCTAACTTGTGCCAAATTTTTTTTTCTTTATGAACTCGACATGCCTCTTACGGAATACCTTAGGGTGTCTTCTTTCCAAAATGGGGTCACTATAGGGTATTTATACTGCCCTGGCATTTTAGGGCCCTAAAGCGTGAGAAGAAAAATGTAAAAATGCCCTGTGAAATCCTAAAGGTACTCATTGAATTAGGACCCTTTGCGCATCTTGCTGTGAAAAGTGTCACACATGTGGTACGCCGTACTCAGGAGAGGTAGGGAATGTGCTTTGGGGTATATTTTTATATATACCCATACTGTGTGTGAGAAATATCTGTAAATGACAACTTTTAAATATTTTATACAAAGTTGTCAATTTACAAGATATTTCTCACCCAGCATAGAGTATGTAAATACACCCCAAAACACATTGCCCCATTTCTTCTAAATACGGCGATACCACATGTGTAACACTTTGTTGCAGCCAAGATGCTAGTAGGCCCTAATTCCAATGAGTACCTTTTAGATGGCATTTTACGCATTTTCTCTCTCACGCTTTAGGGCTCCTAAAATGCCAGTGCAGTAAATACCCATATGACCTCATTTGGAAAGAAGACACCCTAAGGTATTCCGTGAGGGGCATGGTGAGTTCATAGAAGATTTTTTTGGCACAAGTTAAGGAAATTGATTTTTATTGTTTTTCACACAGTCTCTTTCGCTAACTTAGTGACAAAAAGTAAAATTTTCATGGACTCACTATGCCCTCAGCAATACTTTGGAGTGTCTTCTTTCCAAAATGGGGTCATTTGTAGGTGTTTGTACTGTTCTGGCATTTTGAGGCGGGGCTAAATTGTGAGCATCCCTGTAAAACCTAAAGGTACTCGTTGAATTTGGGTCCTTGACGCACCCAGGCTGCAAAAAAGTGTCACTCATGTGGTATCGCCGTACTCAGGAGAAGTAGGGCAATGTGTTTTGGGGTGTATTTTTACATATACCCATGTTGGGTGAGAGAAATAGCTCTGTAAATTGACAACTTTGTATAAATTTTTTTAAAAAGTTGTCGTATATTTGAGAAAGTGTGATTTGTGCCCCTTTGAGCTTAAAACAATAATCCAAAAAGAGTTTGCTGAGTTTTCATATATGCATGACTAATTTGTGCATACCTATACCTATCTAAAAAAGTGACTTTTGTGTCTTTTATCAAGTTATCTAGAGAGATAATATTACCGTGAGACGAGATGTGAATTAATCGGTTAATACCGCGTGAATTCCAATATTCATAGTCTGAGATTAACATATATTCTTTTAGCTTAGGGTTTTGCCAAAGTGGGGTAAAATGAGTAGAGTGTGTTATGCCTAATATCTTTTACATTTTATTCCAGACCTTATTTAGTGTATCGCTAATTAAACACAGTTTTTTTACCTTTTTCCCCAAATGACCAGTCTCCAATATGGAGAAAATATCTCCACATGGCCCCTGAAAATCCTTTGACAGAATACTTATCAGAGGGGCATTTTGGTTATCCTCCCCCCATCCCACACACCACAATATCTGAGCTAAAATATAATATCCCTGGAGAAAGGGGAAGGAAAGCCCCCCATCTCGCTCAGAGAGCCAAAGATATTTATGTTTAATTCTGACCCTACTCCTCCCCCAGATTAACTCATTCAGCAGTCTCTCCAGGAGGCCGAAGAAGGAGTCATCAATCTATATCGGACAGGCAGTCAGAGGGTAAAGAGCGATAGGAAGGATCACCATCCTAACTAATGCAATCCTTTCGGCTTGTGATAATGGCAGCTTTTGCCAAGTACAGTAGGAGTATCTTCTCCCTCACCTTATTAATCATAGGGGTAATATTTAAATGATTACATTTAGACAAGTCCGCGCTAATTCTAATGCCCAAATATCGAATAGTGTCCGTGGGTTCAAGTGGCCTAATACCTAAAGGGCCAACAGCGGGCGCTCAAACCAGAGGGAGGAGTTCAGATTTATCCCAGTTTACTTTATAATCAGTGTTAAGTAATGATATTGGGCTCCTCTTACACATCGCCTGGGCCTCCTCCCCTCCCAACCGCCCCACCCCAAACCCCTCCCCTCCACCCCCGCCGCCTCATATGTTTTATTTTAGGCTATACAAAAAGGATAATTAAGCAAAAAAAAAAAAAAAAAAAGAAGAGAAAGGAGAAAAAACAAAAGGAAAAAGAAAAAGACTAAAGTTCTTATAGCCCCCTGGCATCCATCCAGGCAGAGGCTTCCTCAGTATTAGAGAAAAAAATAACTGAATTCTTATATACTATTCTAAGTTTAGCCGGGTACCGCATCTTCTTTTAGATTGAGTAGAGAAGGAATAGTCAGGATAGATCGAGATTTTATTTCCATTATAGTCCAATTCTCCTAATTCTTTTTGCGCCTCAATATTTTGTCCCGGTTACTGGTACACAAAATTTTTGCGAGGATACTGCGTGGGGGGCCGCCTGCAGGTGGCTTTTTATTAGGGACTCTATGTGCCCGTTCCACCATAAACAGTGTTGAGAAGGACTCTGGGCCCATTGAGTCCATCAACCAATTCTGGATAAAACCCCCTGGGTCATCTTTTTCTGCTCTTTCTGGGAAGCCTATTAATCGGATGTTTATCCTTGAGGTTCTTATGCTCTAATTCAATTGTCTCCATCTTTTTGCTCAGTAAGGAGACTTCTTTTTTTGTTTCGGTTAGAGATAGATCCGTTTCATGAGCCCTAGAGCGGATTTTGTCCATATCCTCCCTAATGAGAGAGATATCAGACTGCATTGAAGCCACGGTGGTAGTCAGTGTTCCTAAGGCTTGATTAGTGATTTTTAAAGTCTCCAAAATATCCCCCAGTTTTTGCTCAATTATTTCCATACACGAATGTATCCGATTGTCCATGGACTCCTTTCCGCTGTTATCGGTGGGCTCTAAGGTATTTCTGGCCCCTTCCTTTTCCTCTAGATGAACAGGGGGTTTAAGTGTACCTCTTGTTTTTGTGGGTGAGGATCTTAAGTACCTCTCTATATTAGGTTTTGGGCTTTTAATTTCTGAGGCTTTCGGAGATGTATTTCCCAAAGATTTCCTATTTTTAGTGGCCATGTTTCAGCCTTTAATTGACAAAGTAATCAGTCACATGAGAAAATTGCCCCCAATATAGTTCTGCATTGTATCCCTCTAACCGCCAGCTTATTCAGAGAACCTCTTAACACAGAAATAGGTGATCACTGTCACCTTAAGTGGAGCGGTTTCAGAGGATATCTCAGACAATTTCAATATATGTCAATATATGTCTCAGGCAGTTTCTTTATAGTACCAGTTTTTCAAAAACCGATCTTTTTGTTAGTATTGTTAATGGGCCGGCTGGTTTATCCCACAAGTGATGGCCTGTTTTGACCTTAGAACCAGTCCAAGGTCCAATTAATAGCAGTGTTAGTGATATGATTAAACAGAGAGTTTCACTTCACAAAACTTCACGAAACTTGCCCGTCCTGGGAGCGGTCGGCCGGTTGGTCAGTCGGTCGATGGATCAGGGCCAGCGATACTCTCCGGGGTCACTGTAGTCCCATCTGCCAAAAATGCCTCCTCCACCTGAGACGCAGAGTCAACGCTTTCCTGGGAGTTCGTGCGCCGCACAGACCGCCTGTAGTTCCCTCTCACAGCCTGGCTCCTCCGTTTGTGTAGCGATTCCCACCACGGCTCAAATCAGGCGTGGATTACGTCAAGCCCGGGTGTGGTACCGCTTGGCATACTGGCCATCCAAACCCACCATGTCTAGCAGCAGTCGGTCGGTCGGCAGGAGTCAACAGGAGGCAGAGGAGGCGGAGGAGACGGAGCGGCTCAGGGCAGTGATGAGGGGGGGGAGGAGCCCGCAGCACGTCCTATGTCATGCCGCTACGCTGGCATTCCTGGTTCCCGTGAATTGTGATTGAGGGATCGCTCTCTCTCAGGGGGTCCCAATCACAGACATCTCGTCAGGCAACGGGTTTAAAGTCCAAATGAGACATTATTTTGGCACCATCACAAGACAAAACAAAAATAACTCCTTAGCACATGTATGACGTTTGTTAAATCAATATCTACCATTTGGTCATTTGACCAGAATACGTCTACTTTCATGTGCTGGTAATTAAAACTTCACCTTTTTTTCTACATTAAATGTTAAACTAATAACAACTGTGAGACTTTTGATTACAAATATCAGTAGATATCAAACAGGTAGCCTGTGACAGTTGATTAAGTTGAGGTGTCAGCAGTGTGCTGTTAATTTTCCACAGCACTTAACAATTTGCAACACTGTAGCTTCAAACGGTCAGAGCGCTCCGACTGGCTACATTTTGTTGCTATCCCACTGAATTCCTATTCTTATCCAATCTTCTTGTGCTAGCTGCTTTCTACTGAGCCTAAAAACACACATACACATACACCCTGCTTCCCAACATGTTTCACCAGCTAACCGGCATCTTCAGGGGAGCATGCGGGTCTGTATGTTGGGGGCGGGGACCATCTTTTAAAAGGTAGGTATGTGATGTCATTCTGAATTCCACGTATAGCGTTGTGTACTACTTCCTCTTCATTCAGCTTGGATCTCATGCCTTACAGGGTTGGCTCACTCTTACTTTTGTTCCGTCCACTAACTGCATTGCGCCGATATTTCGTCATCCTTTCCATCCATAGCGGAGCTCTTAAGAGTTTTCCTTTCTCTCTCGCAAGCAATGTGAATGTGATAGCCTTACAATGTTTTTCCCTATAGACCTCAAAGACTGCAAAGCAATGCTGACAATAATGCCTCCTATATGCCCATCTCTAGCTTTGATTCATTAGAATACCAGCATGAATCATGCCCTAAATATATTTGGAGTTATATATTTACCTTGAATAGCAAATTACTGCTAAAGATACTTCAGCTTGTTGATGTTATAATTTTTAATTAATATATAAGTAGATAGATGCATTTAAATTAGCTTATGCTTTTTATTCTATATTCTTTTTTTTTTTCTACTATTGTTACCTAATTTCATCTATATCATGTTTTAAGTTGATCATGTCTGTCTATTCAGCACAGACATACAGATATCCACTTACCTATTCTATTTTACAGTATATACACAACATCATATACCGTATGTGGAGGCCATCACTCCTCTCTAAATTCTTTTTCTACGCAATATTTATGTTAACCATATTTATTTTTGTTGTACTTTATTTATTTTATTATTATTACCAGTTTTTCAGGTCCCTTATTTTTTTTTAAAAGAATACCATAGTTATTCTTGAGATTAGACATCTTGGTATATGTTTACCATACTTATATTGGTAGGTGCTGTACAGAAATTGTCATTTTTTGTGCTGTACAGAAATTGTCATATAGGACTCACTTTCAATGCAGAAATACAAAAAGAGAGAAAATTTGAAAATTTCCTTGAGATCTGATGGCAGTGTTTCAACGGAAGTATATAGGAAATCGACCGCAACCAATAACTTCCTGCATTGGGAGAGCTTTCACCCACTATCCTTAAAATCCAGTCAGACAATACCTAAGAGCAAAACAAAATTGCTCAGATGAATTAGCTTTCAAAAAAGGAAGCAGTCTACTCTATAGCAGATTTCGAGCTAGAGGGTACCCTAAAAAAGTACTCCATCAAGCATATAGGAGAGCTAAAAACACAGAGAGGAACAGTCTATTCCAGGGAAAAAAGAAGACAAGAAAATAATATGCGCATTGGAACGTACGATGTGCAGCATCAGACAGTATATAGTATTCTAAAGCATCACTGGCATGTCCTGCGAGTGGATGGGGACCTTAAAGAAGCCATTTCAACTCTCCCCAGCATTACCTATAGAAGGAGAAAGAACTTCAAAGAAACAATGGTACACAGCCATTTTCAAAGACAAAAAATAAAAACAGAAATATGGCTGACAGTAAAAGGGTCGTACCCTTGTGGTAGCTGTACCTTCTGCAAGTATATGTCCCCCAAAAAGCAATTTACAAACCCAGCAGATGTAAAAAATGATACAATTTAAGACTACATAAACTGCAAGACTACAGGAGTAGTCTATGCTGTTCAGTGTGAATGCCCAAAACTATATATAGGGAAAACAATTTAAGAACTGAGGAGACGGATATCTAAACATCTAAGTAACTTTAATACAAAGGAAGAGACACCACTCTCCAAACACATAAGTAAACATCATAGTGGGGAAACCGTCAGGACTCAAAATATGGGGAATTCAAAAAATTGCAAATTGTTAAGTGCTGTGGAAAATTAACAGCACACTGCTGACACCTCAACTTAATCAACTGTCACAGGCTACCTGTTTGATATCTACTGATATTTGTAATCAAAAGTCTCACAGTTGTTATTAGTTTAACGTTTAATGTAGAAATAAAGGTGAACTTTTAATTACTAGCACATGAAAGAAGATTTATTTTGGCACCAGCACAAACATAAACAGAATGAAATCAACTCCTACCCATCTGGGCTCTAACTAACACAAAGTTCTTTCCCCTGACTCACCTCTAAGCACAGCTTATACACAGGGTCTTAGGTTACAACCCTTAGCAGGTTTGCTCATCAAACAGAAGTCCAGGCAGGGAAGAGAACCGGCTTCACACAGTCTTGTGGCCCCTCAGCCCTCCTGGCTGAGACCACCCAGGGCCTTTGTAGGCCTCTGTTTCCAAGTCCTCTCTCCCCTGACTGACACACAGAGGGTTGGTTTTATCCCTCCTTGATTACAGCAGGCCTCACCTGTGATCACCTCAGCTTAGGGGAAAACATGTCCTGGAATGGGGTGGACTAGTCCCACTAGCAAACCTACCTTCCCAGTCCAAATAAAATTCAGCCCTTGTATAAACAAACAAAAATAGCTCCAGCAACTATGTTTGCTGAAACCAGCGCCATCTTCCTGGATGTTACACCCCTTCCAGGACTTTTACTGTACACATGACCACAGTATGTACACTGCTAGAAGACAATTCTCTGGGTTTACTATCAATAATCTATCTGTTAACAAATCTCACCATCACTAAGATAAAAATGTACTTGCATTACAAATGCAAACAATCTTATTTAAAGAGTAACTACTTTTGTGTAGAGGAAGTGATTAATATTATTTTTGAATTATACATTATAAGACGATTTAACAGTTTTTTTTTTTTACTAAATGAGACTGAATGAAACATCTGAATTCAGTGATTAAAAGGTATGTCTCAATACTTTTGTCCATGTAGTATACATAAATACATCCCCTGCTTCCCTTCATACAGTATATTATAGAACTGTCTGCCTGGCCACCACTAAGGGGAGCTCAGTGCATAATAATTTATGGCTGCAACAAATGCAGTGATTCTATGTGGGAAACAGGAGAAGCAGTCCAGTACTGGGACCACTTTTTACTTTCCAAGTTGACAGAGCATAGCTCATGAAGGAAGTGATGTGTTGTGAACTGACTGGGTGGGTATATATGGTGTGCAGTAGGCTGTCAGCACACATATCACTAATTGTTGTCATAGGTAAAAAGAGCGATTTATCAGAGTTGCAAAAAACGATGATTATTGGCTATTTAAAGAGGACCTTTCATGTGAAAAAAAAGTATGAACTAAGTATCATGATATGGAGAGCAGCACCCAGGGATCTCACTGCACTTACTATTATACCTGGGCGCTGCTCCATTCTCCCGCTTTGTCCTCCACTATCTTCGGTGACTTGGTTCTCCTGGGAAGAGTCTGCCCTTTTTGTTCTTAGGTGTCTCCTTCTCCCAGGAAACCTCATCATGATACTTAGTTCATACTTTTTTTTCACATGAAAGGTCCTCTTTAAGCCAAGGGTGGCTGTATTTCTGAAACTGAGCAGTTTGTAAAGAATTCAGATGCTACTATGGTGAAAGTGTATTGTCAATAGACAAATTGCACCACTGCGAATAAGCCATGTGGAAACTGTGGAGCACCACGTGCCATTGATGTGAGAGGTGAACATTGGCTTCAAAGGTGCGCAAGAGCAATCCAACATGCTACAGTGGAGCAACTCACAGCCAAAATGATCCAAGGGGCTACAAGATGTGTCTAAAAGAGCAGTTAAGTGAACCCTACTGCATATGGGGCTCAGAAGCAGAAAGATAGTCACTGCATCTCTGCTAACAGAGTTGCATTGGCCGGAAATGCTTAAATTTTTACAGCAATGTAGGAATTGGACCTCTGCAGATTGGCAAAGAGTTGTCTTCTCTGATGAGTCACATTTTCTGCTTCATCGGACAAATGGACGTTGACATGTCAGGTGAGAAACATTAGGGAACAAACCATTGCTGGTAGAACACAAGCTGGTGGTGGCAGTGTTAGGGTCTGGGGAAAGTTTTCATGGCATTCTCTGGTCCCATTCATGTATTTGGAAGGCACTCTGAACCAATTTCATTATGAATCCATCCTTGCAGATTACATACACCTATACATGTTGATTGTCTTCCCTTGGGCGGATGGGATCTTACAGCAAGACAATGTAACATGATCCTCGGCTAGAAATGTCTCACATTGGAAGAGTGTGACTAAGATTTCCAAGTATTACACTGGCCCCCTAATTCCCCAGACTTGAACCCAATTGAGCTTTTGTGGGACCACCTCGATCGCCAGTCTTGCTCTATGGATCCTCTCTCTTGTACCCTTCAGCAGCTGTGGCATGCTCTGCAGTTAGCATCGCTCTAGATACCTGTGACAACCTACCAGGACCTTAATGAGTCACGCCAAGCCTGTCTGTCTGGTGTCTATACTGCACATAGCAGTTACTCTGGATATTAGATGGTGGTCATAATAAGGTGATTCTATTGTGTAGTTGGAAAGAGGCAGCACTTATGTAAAGCCATAACTAGGATTCCTTCACCCAACACAAAGATAATTTATGCCTCACAACCACATGTCTTCCACTCCTCAGCGTCACTTTAATAGAGCTAGTTGTAATTCCAATTTCCAGCAGAGGAGGTGGCCATGTGCAAGGAAAGGCTGTGAAAGGGTCACAGTGCTGCAGCCACTTCATTATCTCAAGATGATTATAACTGTGGTGGACACAGACTGCAGAGGACCCTTGTGCAACATCAGTATATGGGCTTTCGCTCAGCAATACTGTAATTAAAGAGCTGCCCCCTTTTATTAGTATTGTTCTGTCTTCATACACGTTCACATAGTGTGCAGTCTGACATTCAGCATAAACTATTCCTGTCTTCCAAATACAGTCATGTGAAAAAATTAGGACACCCTTTGAAAGCATGTGGTTTTTTGTAACATTTTTAATAAATGGTTATTTCATCTCCGTTTCAACAATACAGAGAGATTAAAGTAATCCGACTAAACAAAGAAAACTGAAGAAAAGTCTTTTCAAGATCTTCTGTAAATGTCATTCTACAAAAATGCCTATTCTAACTGAGGAAAAAGATAGGACACCCTTGCCCCTAATAGCGAGTGTTACCTCCTTTGGCTGAAATAACTGCAGTGAGACGGTTCTTGTAGCCATCTACCAGTCTTCGACATCGGTCTGAGGAAATTTTACCCCACTCCTCAATGCAGAACTTTTTCAGCTGTGAGATGTTTGAGGGGTTTCTTGCACGTACAGCCCTTTTTCAAGTCACCCCACAGCATCTCAATGGGATTCAAATCTGGACTTTGACTTGGCCATTCCAGGACTCTCCATTTCTTCTTTTTCAGCCAATCTTTGGTTGATTTACTAGTATGTTTTGGGGTCATTGTCATGTTGCATGGTCCAGTTCCGCTTCAGCTTTAATTTTCTAACTGATGGTCTCACATGTTCTTCAAGCACCTTCTGATACACAGTAGAATTCATCGTGGATTCTATGATGGTGAGCTGACCAGGTCCTGCTGCAGCAAAGCAGCCCCAAACCATGACACTTCCACCTCCATGCTTCACAGTTGGTATGAGGTTCTTTTCTTGGAATGCTGTGTTTGGTTTACGCCAAACATGTCCTCTGCTGTTGTGTCCAAATAATTCAATTTTGGACTCATCTGTCCAAAGAACATTATTCCAGAAGTCCTGGTCTTTGTCAACTTTATCTCTGGCAAATGTCAGTCTGGCCTCGATGTTTCTCTTGAAAGCAAAGGTTTCCTCCTTGCACACCTCCCATGCAAGTTAAACTTGTACAGTCTCTTTCTGATTGTAGAGGCATGTACTTCTACATCAACAGTAGCCAGAGCCTGCTGTAGTTCTCGAGATGACACTTTAGGGTTTTTGGAGACCTCTTTTAGCATCTTAGCGGTCTGCTCTTGGGGTGAACTTGCTGGGCGACCAGTCCTGGGCATGTTGGCAGTTGTTTTGAAAGCCCTCCACTTGTAGACTATCTTCCGGACAGTGGAATGGCTGATTTCAAAATCTTTTGAGATCTTTTTAAATCCCTTCCCAGACTCATAGGCTGCTACAATCTTTTTCTGAAGTCCTCTGACAGCTCTTTGCTCTCACCATGGTGCTCACTCTCACTTCAACAGTCAGGAGCACACCAAACTAAATGTCTGAGGTTTAAATAGGGCAAGCCTCATTCAACATGCAGAGTAACGATCTACTAATTATGTGCACCTGGTGTGATATACCTGTGTGAGATCTGAGCCAATTTAAGAGGGAATACATGTGAGGGTGTCCTATCTTTTTCCTCAGTTAGAATAGGCATTTTTGTAGAATGACATTTACAGAAGATCTTGAAAAGACTTTTCTTCAGTTTTCTTTGTTTAGTTGGATTACTTTAATCTCTCTGTATTGTTGAAACGGAGATGAAATAACCATTTATTAAAAATGTTACAAAAAACCACATGCTTTCAAAGGGTGTCCTAATTTTTTCACATGACTGTAAGAGGACTGTTCTTTGTAGTCTACCTTGTTTATTGGTCAACAGGTTATACTCTCGGCACGGTGCGCATGGGTGAGAGATTATACAAGTGTGGTAAAACTATAAGAATACAAATAGCATGTATAAGTATAAAAAATAGCATGCACTATAACAT
This sequence comes from Bufotes viridis, assembly GCA_033119425.1. Classification (NCBI taxonomy): domain Eukaryota; kingdom Metazoa; phylum Chordata; class Amphibia; order Anura; family Bufonidae; genus Bufotes; species Bufotes viridis. The sequence goes on along the minus strand of JAKVIS010004108.1, from coordinate 2,298 downwards.
TACATTAACACTGAAGCACATAGTAAAATGGCTGCCGGTACATAAGATTGCATGGCTAGCTAACAGTAATAACAACTCCCTGAGTAACAATTGCAACTAGCTGAACAGCTCTGCAATACACAATATCCCTGAAATTAAGGTACATCTCTCACCAGATATGATTTTACTAGGATGGTGGAGTTTGAGAAGGAGACATGCATAGGACAGCTCTGCTGATGTGTCCTGGAGACTTCTTTTTACCAGGATGCTTTGCCCTTCCACAATGCAGTGCACCACTCACAGGGCAGTAGTCTTGTAACAGCAAAAACAAAGTGTAATACATTACAATAATATTCCAAAACGAGTTGGAGAAAATGTGGACTCAGGAGGCACCTGTAGAGCGTGTGACATCACACTGATTACCCGTCTTCTTGGTTACAGCGTAGCTTCTTCTCCCTGCATGTGCATGCTACTGGCCGGAGCCGCACGTTGAGGTTAGAAGAAGCCGAAGCTTTTGGATCAGTTCCTATATCTCTTTGGAGGAGATCAAAGAAAAAAGACTCACCCTACAGCTTGAAAGGCAAGTGCATTTTAGTGTGCCTTATAATAATATAGTATCATTTGATATTCAATTAGTCAGCGCGGGTTCACGGTTTTGAACTATTTATATATGTATATTATAAGGGGTACTGCCAGTCTACCCAGTTATTTGTGCACCCAGCAGCAACAGAATTAAATTTTGTGGTTCCTGAGGATGGCAGCACCGGGATCATCTAACTCTCCATAGTTTGAATACGTTTAAAGTGTAATACAACTAAACACCGCTAGATGGTGCTATAACCACACTAAACACTTCAGAATTACCAAGGCTCTGGCATAATGAACTAGAATCATTTTCTAACCCTGCTAGGCAGAACACTCCCCATCTGGCATCAACAGACGTCACTACTGAACAGGGCTGGGCCGACACAGAGGCTGGGGAGGCTCCAGCCTCAGGGCGCTCCAGCCTCAGGGCACAGGCAGGGGCCGGCCAGAGGGAGAGGGACTGACAGGGGGGAACTGCTCAGCGCTCCATCCTGTCATTCCCTGATTGTAGCGTGACCGAGCTCTGTCCGGTCCGCAGGTACAGAGAGCATCAGTCTGCTGTACCCGGCCGGACTGACAGGAAGTGCGCACACAGTTTGCACTTCAAGTCAGTCGGCTCAGTACAGGAGACAAAAGCTCCTCCTCCTGTACCCACGGAGGCACAGACCATGCAGAGCTCGGCCACGCTACAGCAGAGGTACGAGGAGAGGAGGGGGAGAAGAAAGAGCATGACAACATGGGGGGCAGAAAGCATGACAACATGGGGGGAGAAGAAAGAGCATGACAACATGGGGGGGAGAAAGAGCATGACAACATGGGGGAAAGAAAGAGCATGACAACATGGGGGGAGAAGAAAGAGCATGACAACATGGGGGGAGAAAGAGCATGACAACATGGGGGCAGAAAGAGCATGACAACATGGGGGGAGAAGAAAGAGCATGACAACATGGGGGAAGAAGAAAGAGCATGACAACATGGGGGAGAAAGAGCATGACAACATGGGGGCAGAAAGAGCATGACAACATGAGGGGGAGAAGAAAGAGCATGACAACATGGGGGGCAGAAGAAGCAGCATGACAACATGGGGGCAGAAAGAGCATGACAACATGGGGGGCAGAAAGAGCATGACAACATGGGGGAGAAGAAAGAGCATGACAACATGGGGGCAGAAAGCATGACAACATGGGGGGCAGAAAGAGCATGACAACATGGGGGGCAGAAAGCATGACAACATGGGGGAGCAGAAAGCATGACAACATGGGGGGGCAGAAAGAGCATGACAACATGGGGAGGCAGAAAGACGTGACAACATGGGGGGCAGAAAGAGCATGACAACATGGGGGGCAGAAAGAGAATGACAACATGGGGGGAGAAAGAGCATGACAACATGGGGGAGCAGAAAGAGCATGACAACATGGGGGGCAGAAAGAGCATGACAACATGGGGGGGCAGAAAGCATGACAACATGGGGGGCAGAAAGAGCATGACAACATGGGGGCAGAAAGAGCAGGACAACATGGGGGGCAGAAAGAGCATGACAACATGGGGGGCAGAAAGAGCATGACAACATGGGGGGGAGAAAGCATGACAACATGGGGGGGAGAAAGAGCATGACAACATGGGGAGCAGAAAGAGCATGACAACATGGGGGGGACAGAAAGAGCATGACAACATGGGGGTATAAGAGCATGAAAAGATGGGGGAGAATGACAGGGGGCAGAAAGAGCATGACAA
>JAKVIS010004107.1:0-14779 GCA_033119425.1 Bufotes viridis | reverse complement strand
CAGTGCTGCCTGAGCTTTATAGCCCAGCCAAAACCCGGCCTGGAACATGGGGAGTAGTCACCCACCTTGCACTTTGACTACTCCCAATAAAAGCCGTCCCGGATAACCTATAGTAGCCATGCTACCTATAAAAAGTGTCAAGCAGCTACTGCTGCTGACATGAAAAAACGGCTCTTACTCCACCGAGGCCAGGAACCTCGGTGACACGTATCTATCGTCCACAATCATTCCCCGTGCCTTCTTACAATATATATATATATATATATATATATATATTGGTGTAATGACATGTAGAAGGCCCACAACTGATACAGAGTGGGACACTACAACTGGGCCACTATGTTGTTGACTTCTCATGCCATTACCACCCACTCCACTCTGTGACAGGGCCAGTATGTTGACTCCTCATGCTGCTGCCATCTCACCACTCTGTAATGGGCCGCTATTGTCCCTGTTTGGCCTTGTTGACATAACCATTTATTTTACCCTTCTTCTGATCTGTCAGAAGAACTTAAAAATGAAATAAAAACAATGGATACTGTCTTTGGAGCATCAATAAGGCCTCTGTCACACGGTCAGTATTTTGTATCAGGATTTTCTCATGATTTGGAAGCCAAAAGCAGGAGTACTGTTTTTTTTTTGCCTTAGCAATACTGATGAAATACTAATACAAAAAACTGACCAAATACTGACCATGTGATTGAGGCCGTTAAAGTCCTGCATACAGGACTTCTTTTCCATCGGAATAAAACCTGTTTCAGAGGCAGATAGCCAAAACTCGTGCAAATGAAGAATGAGAACTCTATCAAATGGTCAGTATTTTGCATCAGGATTTTCTCATGATTAGGAATCTAAAAGCAGGAGAGGGTACACAGAAAACATGCAAATATTGCCATCATGCGTTATCTCTGTTTTGGATCCACTCCTGTTTTTCTTGGCCTAAGCAATACTGATCATTTACTGATTAAATACTAACAATGTGAAAGCAGATGCTCAAAAGACAGGATTCGTTTTTGGGGGTTGTTCATGTGACTAGGGTTGTTTCGGGTATCGAACATGCGATACCCAATCGATACTTTTACGTCAGTATCGATTCGGTATCGTCATGTTCACATTTTCAGTACTGGATTCTTCTAGCCTTTATATACTTTAACATAACCGCGGATGCTGCCCTCGGCAGACAGGAGGAGGAGAAGGAGGAGGAGGGAGGGACGAAAGGAGGAAATCCCTCCCTCCTGTGATGCGCCGCTGTATGTCACCAATGAAGTGTGCGGGCTCTGACGCTGCCCGCATCACTTCCACCGTGCCCCAATCAACGCACTCCTATTAACCACTACAAGACCGCCTAACGCACGGATGCGTCCGGCGGGCGGTCGTGTTGTTCTGGCCGGACCCATCCGTCCGTCATCTCGCGAGGTTACACTGTAGCCTGCCAGCGATGATCAATGTAGAAGTAAAATAAATGAAATCAAAGAGGTATATCAGATGCTGTTTTGTTAACAGCATCTAAAATACCTGCTACCTGGTCCTCTGGTGGTCCCATTTTCTGGGATTGACCACCAGAGGACCAGGCTAGCTCTGTAAAGTAGCACCAAGCACCACACTACCCCCCGTCACTTATAAACCCCTTATTAACCCCTGATCACCCCATATAGACTCCTGATCACCCCCTGTCATTGATCACCCCCTGTAAGTCTCCATTCAGGCGTCCATATGTGTTTTGCGGATCCGCAGATCCACGGATCCATAAAACACGGACACCGGAAATGTGCTTTCCGCATTTTGCAGATCCACACATTGCCAGAACTATATAGAAAATGCCTTTCGCAATACCGGATCCGAGCGGGACAAAGTCTGTCCCCATAGAAATGAATGGGTCCGCAATTCCGTTCCATAAACAGAATTGCAGACGTGTGAATGGAGCCTAAGGGTCCCTTATCACCACCAGTTAGTTAGCTACTTGTTAGGTAGTTAGCGCCCAGCCCAACGCACCGCAGTCACTGATTTTGGCAGAGATTTTTTCATCCACATTGATTGATGCGAATGAAGAAATCTGTGCCGTTCATTTTTCTTTCAGCCCAGAGGCTGAGCGGAAAAAAATCTCATTACCCGTATGCTCAATATAAGGAGAATGGCAGAAATGACTAATGCTGGCCATACAGGAAATGATTGCGGAGACCCTCAAATGCCAGGGCAGTACAAACACCTCACAGGTGACCCCATTTTAGAAAGAAGACACCCCAAGGTATTCCGTGAGGGGTATGGTGAGTTCATGCAAAATTTTATTTTTGTCACAAGTTAGTGGAATATGAGACTTTGTAAAAAAAAAAAAAAATATCTAAATTTCCACTAACTTGTGCCCAAAATTTTTTCTGTGAACTCGCCATGCCCCTCACGGAATACCTTGGGGTGTCTTCTTTCCAAAATGGGGTCACATGTGAGGTATTTATACTGCCCTGGCATTTTAGGGGCTCTAAAGCGTGAGAATCCAAATGCGTAAAAATGCCCTGTGAAATCCTAAAGGTATTCATTGGAATTTCGGCCCTTTGCACATCTTGGCTGCAAAAAGTGTCACTCATATGGTATCGCCGTACTTCAGGAGAAGTAGGGCAATGTGTTTTGTGGTTTATTTTTATATATTCCCATGTTGAGTGAGAGAAATATCTCTTTACATTTTTATAACAAGTTGTCAATTTACAGAGATATTTCTCTCACCCAGCATGGGTATATGTAAAAATGCACTCCCAAAACACATCGCCCTACTTCTCTTGAGTACAGCGATACCACATGTGTGCCACTTTTTTGCAGCCTAGGTGCGTAAAGGGCCGAAAGTCCAACGAGTACCTTTAGGATTTCACAGGGTTGCTCACAATTTAGCCCCGCCCAAAATGCCAGAACAGTAAACACACCCCACAAATGACCCCATTTCGGAAGTAGACACCCCAAGGTATTCGCTGAGGGGCATATTCAGTCCATGAAAAATTGAACTTTTTGTCACAAGTTAGAGGAAAGGGAGACTTTGTGAAAAAAAACTAAAAAAAATCAATTTCCGCTAACTTGCGCCAAAAAAAAAATCTTCTATGAACTCGCCATGCCCCTCACATAATACCTTGGGGTGTCTTCTTTCCAAAATGGGGTCACATGTAAGGTATTTATACTATACACCCCAAAACACATTGCCCTACTTCTCCTGAGTACGGCGATACCACATGTGTGACACTTTTTTGCAGCCAAGATGCGCAAAGGGGCTGAAATTACAATGAGTACCTTTTAGGATTTCACAGGGCATTTTTACCCATTTAGATTCCAGACTTCTTCTCACGCTTTAGAGACGCCTAAAATGCCAGGGCAGTATAAATACTCCACAAGTGACACCATTTTAGAAAGAAGACACCCCAGGGTATTCCGTGAGGGGCATGGCGAGTTCATAGAAGATTTTTTTTTTTGGCACAAGTTCGTGGAAGTTTTATATTTTTTTTTCTTACAAAGTCTCATATTCCACTAACTTGTGACAAAAAATAAAATTTTACATGAACTGACCATACCTCTCACGGAATACCCTGGGGTGTCTACTTTTTAAAATGGGGTCACTTGTGGGGTATTTATACTGCCCTGGCATTTTAGGGGTCTCTAAAGCGTGAGAAAAAGTCTGGAATCTAAATGGGTAAATATGCCCTGTGAAATCCTAAAAGGTACTCATTGTAATTTCAGCCCCTTTGCGCATCTTGGCTGCAAAAAAGTGTCACACATGTGGTATCGCCGTACTCAGGAGAAGTAGGGCAATGTGTTTTGGGGTGTATTTTTACATATAACCATGCTGGGTGTGAGAAATATCTCTGTAAATGACAACTTTTTAAAAAATTTTATACAAAGTTGTCAGTTTATAGAGATATTTCACCCAGCATGGGTATATGTAAAAATACACCCAAAACACATCGCCCTACTTCTCCTGAGTACAGTGATACCACATGAGTGACACTTTTGCAGCCTAGGTGCGTAAAGGGCGTAAAGTCCAATGAGTACCTTTAGGCTTTACAGGGCTGCTCACAATTTAGCCCGCCCAAAATGCTAGAACAATAAACACACCCCACAAATGACCCAATTTAGGAAAGTAGACACCCCAAGGTATTCACTGAGGGGCATATTGAGTCCGTGGGAGATTTTTTTTTTTTTGCCAGAAGTTAGCAGAAATGGAAACTTTATTATTTTTTTCCTCACATAGTGTCATTTTCCGCTAACTTGTGAAAATAAATGAATGAATGACATGAACTCACCATGCCCCTCCGCGAATACTTTGGGGTGTCTTCTTTCTAAAATGGTGTCATTTTGGGGGTATTTATACTATCCTGACATTCTAGCACCTGAAGAAACATGACAGGTGCTCAGAAAGTCAGAGCTGCTTCAAAATGCGGAAATTCACTTTTTTGCACCATAGTTTGTAAACTCTATAACTTTTACCCAAACCAATAAATATACACCTATTGGATTTTTTTTATCAAAGACATGTAGAACAATAAATTTATTGAAAAATGTATATAGAAATGTCGTTTAAAAAAAAAAAAAATTACAACAGAAAGCCGAAAAATGTCATTTTTTTTGCTAAAATGTCGTTAAATTTTTATTAATAGCAAAAAAAGTTAAAATGTCAGCAACAATGAAATACCACCAAATGAAAGCTCTATTAGTGAGAAGAAAAGGAAGTAAAATTCATTTGGGTTGTAAGTTGTATGACAGAGCTATGAATGGTGAAAATGGTGTAGTGTTGAATTGTAAAAAGTGGTCTGGTCATTCAGGGTGTTTAAGCTAGGGGGCTGAGGTGGTTAATGAAAGCAGGAGGATGGAGTGGAGGTAATAAAGTCACGCTGTGCCGGCTGAGTCACTGAAAGTTGAGCTTAGCGAATGGTGTCAGCGAAGAATCCTCCGCCTCCTGAGAACTCCTAGTGTGCACTGTGCAGCTCAGCTCATGTGAGCACCAGCATAGCAGGTTACCCTTCCCACACAACACACACGACTGTAGTACAATGATAAGCCTGCCTCAAAATAATATCAGCAAAAATCCATTTGTAACAGGTAGCCAGCAAGATTGGAGTTAATGTGACTCATTAATCCCAATCTTGCCACTGCTATGTTTAAAACATGATGCAGGAAACTTCCCCAACAGATATTATGCTGCTATGTATTTCAGGGGAGATATTGTGCCCACTGCCCAGAGGAAACTACATTTGTTTTCAGGATTGTGCAAACGGTTATTAATACCTGAGGCGGAAACATCTTCTGCCACTTGCTTCTTTTCTTCAGCCTGCCGACTGTTGAAAATCAGCTACACGGGTGCCATTCCGCCATCTAGTGGACTGTTTCATCATTACTACTCAAATCTCCTGTTAATGAATGGCTGCGCCAGCACTCACCCAGTGGTTTAGTTTTATTATTGCAACTACAATAGATTAAATGTAATTCTAAGGACCGACTGCCCCTCTTTTAGTAACATAGTAACATAGTATATAAGACCGAAAAAAGACATTTGTCCATCCAGTTCGGCCTGTTTCCTACAAGTTGATCCAGAGGAAGGCAAAAAAACTCTGTGAGGCAGAAGCCAATTTTCATCACTTAAGGGGAAAAAATTCCTTCCCGACTCCAATCAGGCAATCAGAATAACTCCCTGGATCAACGACCCTCTCTAGTAGCTGTAGCCTGTAATATTATTACACTCCAGAAATAAATCCAGTCCCCTCTTGAATTCCTTTATTGTACTTACCATCACCACCTCCTCAGGCAGAGAGTTCCATAGTCTCACTGCTCTTACAGTGCAGAATCCTTTTCTATGTTTGTGTACAAACCTTCTTTCCTCCAGACGCAGAGGATGTCCCCTTGTCACAGTCACAGTCCTGGGGATAAATAGATGATGGGACAGATCTCTGTACTGACCCCTGATATATTTATACATAGTTATTAGATCTCCCCATAGTCGTCTTTTTCTAAAGTGAATAACCCTAATTTTGATAACCTTTCAGGGTACTGTAGATCCCTCATTCTAGTTATTACTTTAGTTGCCCTCCTCTGAACCCTCTCCAGCTCTGCTATGTCTGTCTTGTTCACAGGAGCCCAGAACTGTACACTGTACTCCATGTGTGGTCTGACTAGTGATTTGTAAAGTGGTAGGACTATGTTCTCATCACGGGCGTCTATGCCCTTTTGATGCAACCCATTATCTTATTGGCCTTGGCAGTAGCTGCCTGACACTGGTTTTTGCAGCTTAATTTGCTGTTTATTAAAATTCCTAGATCCTTTTCCATGTCAGTGTTACCAAGTGTTTTACCATTTAATATGTACGGGTGACTTGCATTATTCCTTCCCATGTGCATAACTTTACATTTGTCAGTGTTAAACCTCATCTGCCATTTTTCTGCCCAAGCCTCCAATCTATCCAGATCCCTCTGTAGCAGAAAACTGTCCTCTTCAGTGTTAATTACTTTACACAGTTTAGTGTCATCTGCAAAAATAGATATTTTACTGTGCAGGCCTTCTACAAGATCATTATTAAATATATTGAAGAGAATAGGGCCCAATACTGACCCCTGAGGTACCCCACTAGTTACAGTGACCCAATCTGAGTATGTACCGTTAATAACCACCCTCTGTTTTCTGTCACTCAGCCAGTTACTTACCCACATACAGATATTTTCTCCCAGTCCGAGCATCCTCATTTTATATACTAACCTTTTATGAGGTACAGTGTCAAATGCTTTGGAGAAGTCCAGATATACGACATCCATTGATTCGCCGCTGTCAAGTCTAGAACTTACCTCCTCATAGAAGCTGATTAAATTTGTTTGGCATGACCGATCCCTCATGAAGCCATGCTGATATGGTGTTATTTGCTTATTTTCATTGAGATACTCCAAAATAGCATCTCTTAGAAACCCTTCAAACAGTTTACCAACAATAGATGTTAAACTTACCGGCCTATAATTTCCAGGCTCTCTTTTTGGACCCTTTTTGAATATTGGCACCACATTTGCTATGCACCAATCCTATGGAACATTCCCTGTTATTATAGAGTCTGTAAATATCAGAAATAATGGTCTGGCTATGACATCATTTAATTCCCTTAGGATACGGGGTGTATGCCATCCGGTCCTGGCGATTTGTCTATTTTAATCTTTTAAGTCGCTGTTGTACTTCTTCCTGGGTCAGACAGGGCACTTTTAATGGGGATTTACTTTTACATTCTGCATTTCATCTGACAGTTTATTTTCCTGAATATAGTGGAGAAAAAAATATTTAATAGTTTTGCTTTATCCTCGTCGCTCTCTGCAACACCCCCTCATTGCTATGTAGAGGGCCGACTCCTTCAGATTTATATTTTTACTATTTATATAATTGAAGAACATTTTAGGGTTAGTTTTACTCTCTTTGGCAATTAATCTCTCGGTCTGTAGTTTGGCAAATTTTATTAGTTTTTACATATTCTATTTTTTCCTTATAGTTTATCAGTGCTTCCTGACTCCCCTCCTGTTTTAGCGATTTATATGCTTTCTTTTTGTCATTTATTGCCTTCTTTACGGTTCCATTTATCCACATTGGTTTCTTATTGTTCCTTAGCCTTTTATTCCTATAAGGTATGTACCTCTCACAATTAGATGTTACAATGCTTTTAAAAATCTCCCATTTTATGGTTGTATTTTTATTTTTGAGGACTTTGTCCCAGTTAGTTAGGCCTATGGCCTCGCTTAGTTGGCTAAATTTTGCTTTTTTGAAGTTTGGTATTTTTGTTCCTAAGTTTTGTTTTTATGATATTTCACTTTCACACTGGCAGTAGCCTTTTCTGGTGGGTGAACAGCCTGCCAGATCGGTGCTACTGCTGCTGACTTTAGCCCACTGTGCTGCCGGAAGTCCGCTCCAGTCCCATTTACACAATAAGGCAGTGCGGCAAACTGGTCAAGAGGCAGCCGGACAAAAGCGACAGCAGTGCAGCACGCTGTGGTTTTTGGCCAGCTGCCTGTTTTCCGCACTGCAGCTGGACCTCCAGGCCGCCCTTTTCCGGCAGCACGGTGGGTTAGCATTAGCACCAATCCGACAGGCTGTTCCCCTCTTCCCCGCCAAAAAAAGGCTACCGCTAGTGTGAAGTATTCTTATTAATATGTGGCACGTGGATTGAGAAGTGAATGAAGTATTCTGGGAGTTGTAGCTTTTGAACAGCTGGTGTGCCAGAGGTGGCTGATCCCTGCTCTAGTATGACAGTTCTCAGTTTTAGTTATTTCTGTTTTTAGTAAAATACTTCCATTCTCTGCCTCTGGCTTCAGTGTGCATTTACTGTACCAGTCAGAGTGGAAGGCTTTGGAGGGACACGTGCTCAATTCTTACCAAGCTCCAATAGAAACTTCTAGCTGTAATAATAGAGGAATAGCACAAAGTTGAGTTATTAAAACATTGAATAAATGCTCCAGAATTATTTGCCTAAAGAGGAGCCAGGGCAGGAGAGGTGAAGGCTCCCCATTAGCCTTGTTACATTGTCAAATTCAATATTGAACTCTGACAATCTGATATCTGACGCAGGTATTTCCGTTTAATTCAATAAATGTTTTATGTTTAAACATTCCAAAGGCTTTTTTGTGTTATATTTTATTTTCGCGTAGTATCGAAAGATATCGAGTCTCGCAATACTTTTTTATGGTATCGATACCGAATCAAAATTTTGGTACCGAAACAACTCTACTTGTGACGGATCAGGAGAAGGGAAATTAACCCCTTAAGGACCCAGCCTTATTTCACCTTAAGGACCCGGCCATTTTTTACAAATCTGACCAATGTCACTTTATGTGGTGATAACTTTAAAACGCGTTTACTTATCCAGGTCGTTCTGAGATTGTTTTTCGTCACATATTGTACTTCATGACAGTGGTAAAATGGAGTCGAAAAATTTCATTTTAATTTATAATTTCTCTACTTCTATAATACATAGTAATACCACCAAAAAAAGTTATTGATTTACATTCCCCATATGTCTACTTCATGTAGCGATCATTTTGGGAATGCCATTTCATTTTTTGGGGATGTTACAAGGCTTAGAAGTTTAGAAGCAAATCTTGAAATTTTTCAGAAATTTTCCAAAACTCACTTTTTAGGGACCAGTTCAGGTCTGAAGTCACTTTGTGAGGCTTACATAATAGAAACCATCCAAAAAAATACACCCCTCAAGGTATTCAAAACTGATTTTACAAACGTCGTTAACCCTTTAGGTTTTCCACAAGTGTTAATGGCAAATTGAGATAAAATTTTAGAATTTCGATTTTTGGGAAAATTTTCCATTTTAATCCATTTTTTCCAGTAACAAAGCAAGGGTTACCAGCCAAACAAAACTCAATATTTATTGCCCTGATTCTGTAGTTTGCAGAAACACCCCATATGTGGTCGTAAACCGCTGTATGGCCAAACGACAGGGCACAGAATGAAGGTCATATGGTTTTTGGAAGGCGGATTTTGCTGTACTGGTTTTTTGACACCATGTCCCATTTGAAGGACCCCGATGCACCTCTAGAGTAGAAACTCCATAAAAGTGACTCCATTTAAGAAACTACACCACTCAAGGTATTCAAAACTGATTTTACAAACTTTGTTACCCCTTTAGGTGTTCCACAAGAGTTATTGGCAAATGTAGATCAAATTTCAGAATTTCTATTTTTGTTACCTTGCCTCAAAAGAGTTTAATATAGAGCAACCAAAATCATATTTACCCTAAAATAGTACCAACAAAACTGCCACCTTATCCCGTAGTTTCCAAAATGGGGTCACCTTTTTGGAGTTTCTTCTGTAGTGGTGAATCAGGGGGCTTCAAATGGGAAAAATACACACAACAAACTATGGTTGTCAGGGATCAACATGCACTTATTCTGTGTACAACCTGACCATTGCCCAAACTCACTGAAAATACATATCTACAAGGGGCAAAGTACTGTATTAAAACATAACTTTTAATAATAACTCAAACCGATAAAATATCGCCCCACAAAACATATAAGACATCTCATAAAGCCATATATACCATTGACCTCCTGATATAGTGGTGCATACGATATGCAAGACCCTGTATGTCCCTATTTGGACTGTTGCACCCTATATAAATGTAATCACGAGGTCCAAAAACCCCGCAAGGGGTGGCCACGTGCGGAACCTAACCCTACTGGTCGGTCCCTATATAGGAACGGTAGGAGTCAGGGGTAAAAAGGCACAAAAAATCAAAAAGATGTAGCCAGCTAAGCAGAACATAAACAGGTGAGCTAAAAAAACACATAAAGGTGCAGTAACAGCGTCCCAACGCGTTACCTCACTCTCCACACCTATAACTCACCGAGCACTAGATTCATCAGGGGACGCTAGGCTCATTATTTCAAAACATTATCAAGACAATAGCCTGTACATCATAAACAACAAGTGACCATGTCTAATACCAAACATATACAAAGGATATAAACTCCATCGGACAGATGGGAAGGTACAGCGTATGGCAGCAACCTCCTGAGGGACACAATCTGAAGGTGAGGTGGATAGAGGAGTCCGCTCTCATACACACCAACTGCGCGCCTTGTTCCGACGTCACTACACCGATTTTCAAATGGCACATAGTGTCAAAAAACCAGTCCAGCAAAATCTGCCTTCCAAAAACCATATGGTGTTCTATGCCCTGCCGTTTGGCCATACAGCAGTTTATGACCACATATGGGGTGTTTGTGCAAACTACAGGATCAGGGTAATAAATATTGAGTTTTGTTCGGCTGTTAACCCTTGCTATGTTACTGGAAAAATGGATTAAAATGGAAAATTTGAAAATAAATAGCTGTTTTGGGACCGTTTTTATTTTCTGTTATTTACATCGTTGATCTGACAGGTTAGAGTGTGTGCTATTTCTATAGAGCAGGTTGTTACGGACATGCCCAAATCTGACTACTTTTTGGGTTTTTTTGTTTCAGTTTTTCATAAGAAAGCATTTTTGAAAAAATTTGTTTTTTAGTGTCTACACATTCTGAAAGCCATATTTTTTGGGCGACTGTCTTATGTAGGGGCTAATTTTTTTCAGGATGAGATGTCGGTTTGATTGGCACTATCTTGGGGTGCATATGACATTTTGGTCGCTTGCTATTACACTTTTTGTGATGTAAGGTGACAAAAATGACTTTTGACACGGTATTTATATATATTTTTTTCTGTGTTCACCTGAGGGGTTAGGTCATGTGTTATTTTTATAGAGCAGGTAAGTTTTATGTAAGTTTTACACAATAATATCATTTTTGAAACAAAAAATCATGTTTTAATGTTTCCATAGTCTGAGAGCCATATTTTTTATTTTTTGGGGCGATTGTCCTATGTAGGGTATCATTTTGGGTATGTTGGGTATGTCCTATGTAGGGTATCTGATTGGTCCCCGGCCAGTTAGCTGAGACCCCTGGCTGTGTGTAACAGTCGGGGTCTCAGCTCTGTCACCATGTCAGCAGACATGGTGACAGTTTAATTGTAGGACGAGAATGCTTCGTCCTAATGCGCTAAGTACCGCTCATTTAGGACGAGCATTCTCGTCTAGGGTCCTGGAGGGGTTAAACAGTGACGTCAACACAAACTTACACCTGATACTCTTTCCACTCTGTCATGGGCCCACTACTTGCATCAGCATGTAACAGAACAAGTTCTCTAGCAATCTATGTGGAATCTGCAGACGGCGTAAAAGGAGGGTGCTCTTTCTCTTTATAGTAGAATTTTGGGCTACTGCACAGTTACGTACATTATACCTGATGCTAACATTGACATGTAAGGCTGAGTTCACACTTCAGTTATTTGGGCAGGTTTTGACCCGTAACTGACCAAATAAGTGAAGTGTGAACTGAGTCACCTGTTACCTGCTTGTCGTACTGATGCACAGTAACTGTTTCCCTTCTACATCTGACTAGTTATGCATGTTTCTGCAATGCACAGTGATGTACACCGAGATACACTCTCCCTGAAGTCCGCGAAATAGGTGATTTATAACGCGATTTGTGACATTAATTCAGATCCAACCAAATGTCTTGAAAAAATTCAGCAAAGTGCCTGAATCAAATTTTAGAAAACTTCACTCATATCTAATTATATCCAGAAAACCATCCAGCTGTATTTTGTAAAAAACAAAACAAAAAAAAAAACCATAAAAATATATAAATACATTGAATATACCATATAGGCTGTAATAAATATGTGATACATTTTATTTTTGATGGTATTGTTTGTCATTTTAAGTCAGTTTAGATTCAGGGACTTTAGAATTTACTTTTTATTGCATTTGTATAATTTACCTTGTTTTCTGTTTCTTGTATATATTCCGTTAGTAAATATGCGTTCCATGGTTAACCCCTGCCTGGCATCACCTTCCTGACTGAGCCTATTTTTGCAAATGGGACATGTGTCACTGTATGTGGTAATAACTCTGTAATGCTTTTTCTTATCCAACTAAATGTAATTTTATGTCTTCAGGATGTTAGAAGGCTTAGAACTTTAGAAGCAATTTTTTAAATTTTCAAGAAAATTTCTAAAATTGTCTTTTTAAAGGTCCAATTTTGTTATAAAGTCACTTTGTGAGGCTTAAATAATAGAAACTACCTATAAATGACTCCAGAAACATCATATTATTAAAAGCTGATATTACAAATTTTGTTAACCCTTAACCCACAAGACTTAAAGGTAATGGTGGTGAAATTTTAAGAATGTAACTTATTTGCAGATCTTTTCATGTTAACCCATTGTTTGCTGTAACACAGAAAGGGTTAACAACAAAACATCCCTCAATATTTATGGCCCTGATTCTGAAGTTTATAGCAACACCTTGTATGTGGTCATAAACTGCTGTTTGGGCACAAAGCAGGGCTAAGAAAGGGAAGGATTGCTATGTGGTTTTTGGAGTGCAGATTTTGCTGGAATGGTTTTTGAGTGCCATGTTACATTTAACCCCTTGCTGACCAGCAATATGTGTTTTTTTACGGGGGTCACTAAGGGGCCTTAGGCTAGGCCGCCGCTTTTTTTCATGGTGGCCCAGTCTCAGCGCTGCACAGATCCCCCATGCATCGGGGAGCGGGGGCCCAGCTCTCATATGAGAGCCGCGGCCCTGCTCTAACTGCCTGGACCAGCAGAAGTGCCGATCCGGGCTTTTTAACACTTTACATACTGCAGGCAATGGCGCCCATCGCAAGTGCTGACAGAGGGAGCAGACACCCTCTGTCTCCCATCGGCACCCCGCAAATGCGATGGGAGACAGAGGTGCCGATGCCGATGAGTGTAAATGCTGGCTGGGGTCTCATGTAGACCCCAAACCAGCCTTGAGTAATTTCCAGGCTAGTCTTGTCCTCTCTGGCGCAGCCTGCTTGGCAATGTCAGAATAGCATTGTCATTAAAAAATGCAATGCACTATAGGGATAGTGAATTGCATTTTAAAAGCCATCAAAATACTGTCTGTTATAGTCCCCTTGTGGGACTATTCAGTGGTAAAAAAATAAATAAAAAAACACATTTAATAAATAAACAAATTCCATAAAAAATATGCTTTTTTTTTCCATTGCAATTACGTTTTTCAATGAAAAAAATTTCCTCCATTTGTTTGGTATGGCCGCGTCCGTAACGACCCAGAATACATAAATATCATGTAAGTTATCCGCACGTTGAATGCTGTAAAAAAAATATAAAAAAAGACAGAATTGCTATTTTATTTGCCACCAAAAAATCTTAATAACAAGCAATCAAAAAGCGTAATTTACTCCAAAATGATACCAATGAAAAGTACAAGTCACCCCGCAAATATCAAGCCCTCACACAATCCCATAGAAAGAAAAATAAAAAAACCATATGGGTCTTGGGAAGGAGCGATGCAAAAACATTTTTTCCTTTAAAAAAAGGAGTTTTATTGCAAAAAAGTGGTAACATATAAAAAAAATATGTATTTGGTATCACTGTAATCGTACTGACCCAATAGAATAAAGATATTATGTTATATTAATAAAAGGGTATGACACGTGTAGTCCATTAATACTATTGAGGTGCCACTGCCACCCTGTTTTTGTGGCATTTACGTAATGGTGGAGTGTGTTGATGGCTCTCTCCCCTTCCTCCTTTCTTACAAGCCTAAGTGGGGGAAGGAGAGGGGGAGAAAGACTACACTCAGACCATTCAGTCACAGCTCTGGTGAACTAGATGGAGTGTAGATCGAAGCTGCTTGATGGATCCTTGCAGAGTCCAAAGGCTGAATATTCACATTCAAAGCAGGTTTTACTCTTCCAATCCTGGAGTCTCCCATTTCTCCTTTCTCACACCCCTTTCTTGCATTCCTTTCTTACTCTAGATGTAAACCTTCTTATTATTATGCTGTGCGTCCTGGTTTCATAAACACCCTACATAAAGCCCTAATCTTTTGCCTGGACATGCAACTGAGCTCAAGAGTAAAAGAGCATCATATGCATTTGAGGTCCAAAGCAGTGATTTATGCATTTTGGGCGGACATCTGTAGAGGGTCTGTGGTAAAACATTAAATGGAACTAGAGATGAGCAAACAACTCGAGATTCACTCTGGTACTGCTCGCCGAATTCTTGAAAATGTTTTGTTCGGACCCGAATCGATTCAGGCCAAACCGAAGTTACTCCAATTGCCCTGAAAGCTGATATATAACCCACTCTAACCTCCTAGGACTCTTTTTATTTATTTTTTAAAAAACATCTTCCCCTCCCCAAACTCTGGATGCAATGACAGCAATATTAAATGATGTCAGTG
>JAKVIS010004106.1:0-14747 GCA_033119425.1 Bufotes viridis | reverse complement strand
TGATTAGTGGTACTATGCGTGCAAGCTACTGTGCCACCTGGTATGAGTGGTGGGCACTGGCAGTGGGCACACTACAGTCTGTAGGAAGTGGGCCTGACACACACTGGCAGGCAACTAACCTTAGATTAAGGGGTAAAAATGAAATGCCTTATTTATCGGCAAGCTACTGTGCCACACTGTATGAGTGGTGGGCACTGGCAGTGGGCACACTACAGTCAGTGGAAGTGGGCCTGACACACACTGGCAGCAGGCAGGCAACTGAAATTAGATTAAAGGGTAAAAATGAAATGCCTTATTTATCGGCAAGCTACTGTGCCACTGGTATGAGTGGTGGGCACTGGCAGTGGGCACACCACAGTCAGTGGAAGTGGGCCTGACACACACTGGCAGCAGGCAGGCAACTGAAATTACACTAAAGTGTAAAAATTAAATGCCTTTTTTATATGCAAAGTCCTGTGCCACACGGTATGATTGGTGGGCACTGGCAGTGGGCACACTACAGTCAGTGGAAGTGGGCCTGACACACACTGGCAGCAGGCAGGCAACTGAAATTAGATTAAAGTGTAAAAATTAAATGCCTTTCTTTAATGCAAAGTCCTGTGCCACACAGTATGAGTGGTGGGCACTGGCAGTGGGCACACTGCAGTCAGTGGAAGTGGGCCTGACACACACTGGCAGTAGGCAGGCAACTGAAATTAGATTAAAGTGTAAAAATTAAATGCCTTTTTTAATGCAAAGTCCTGTGCCACACTGTATGAGTGGTGGGCACTGGCAGTGGGCACACTACAGTCTGTGGGCCTGAAACACACTGGCAGCAGGCAGGCTATTGAAATTAGATTAAAGGGTAAAATAAAATGCCTTATTTATCGGCAAGCTACTGTGCCACACGGTATGAGTGGTGGAGCACTGGCAGTGGGCACACTACAGTCAGTGGAAGTGGGCCTGACACACATTGGCAGCAGGCAGGCAGCTGAAATTAGATTAAAGTGTAAAAATGAAATACCTTTTTTTATGCAAAGTCCTGTGCCACACTGTATGAGTGGTGTGCACTGGCAGTGGGCACACTACAGTCAGTGGAAGTGGGCCTGACACACACTGGCAGCAGGCAGGCAACTGAAATTAGATTAAAGTGTAAAAATGAAATGCCTTTTTTTTATGCAAAGTCCTGTGCCACACTGTATGAGTGGTGTGCACTGGCAGTGAGCACACTACAGTCAGTGGAAGTGGGCCTGACACACACTGGCAGCAGGCAGGCAACTGAAATTAGATTAAAGTGTAAAAATTAAATGCCTTTTTTAATGCAAAGTGCTGTGCCACACGGTATAAGTGGTGGGCACTGGCAGTGGGCACACTACAGTCTGTGGGCCTGACACACACTGGCAGCAGGCAGGCAACTGAAATTAGATTAAAGTGTAAAAATTAAAGCCTCTTTTTAATGCAAAGTCCTGTGCCACACGGTATGAGTGGTGGGCACTGGCAGTGGGCACACTACAGTCTGTGGGCCTGCAGCCTCTCACACACGGGCAGGCCAGGCAACTGCAATATATATATGGAAAAAAATAAAATAAAAGCAAACTACTGTAGCAGCCCTAAAAGGGCTTTTCGGGTGCTGTGACGCTGTCCTTAAAGCAGATGAGTCTGTGGACACAGAACACTGCCCTAGCTAACGCTTTCCTATGAATTCATCAGCACAGCAGCAGCAGCTGCACTCTGCCTGCTCTCACTAACACACTGCAGCTTCAGACTGAATCTAAAATGGCTGCCATTTTTAAAGGAGGTGCGAGGGTGTGGGAGGGAGGGGGCTGATTGGCTGGAATGTGTCTGCTGACAGTGAGGTACAGGGTCAAAATTTGCTCAATGATGATGTATAGGGGGCGGACCGAACATCGCATATGTTCGCTCGCTGCGGCGAACGTAAACAAGCTATGTTCGCCGGGAACTGTTCAGCGGGCGAATAGTTCGGGACATCACTACTTGCCTGTGATGATGCCCCCTGCCATGCTAAACACACATTCAGATAATACACTGGGCTGCAGGGCAGGCCAGCACCTCAAGGCGTAAAGGGCAAGCCCAGGCCATGTGCCCAATTTGGAGACCCAGAAGTTGAAGGGGCAGACCCATCATTTAGTACGATGTAGGCATGTGCACACATACTGCTCCACCTTGTTGGTGAAATGCTGCCTCCTGCTAAGGCGTTCCATATCAGCTGGTGGTGCTGGTTGTTGTGGCATGCTGACAAAGCTTTTCCACTTTTCCACAACCCTGCCTTCTGAGGTGCTGGCGGTTCCCCAGCTGCGTTGGCGACCTCTTACTTATCCTCTGCCTTCGCCTTGTGCTTCCACTATGCCCCCGCTGTCAGGTGGGAATGCTACCAGCAGCGCGTCTACCAGCGTGCGCTTGTACTTGCGCATCTTACGATCACGCTTTAGTGACAGAATTAAGGACGGTACGTTGTCCTTGTAACGGGGATCCAGCAGTGTTGCCACCCAGTAATCAGCACAAGTTAGAATGCTTGAGGCAACTCTGCGGTCGTTGCGGAGACACTGCAGCATGTAATCGCTCATGTGTGCAAGGCTGCCCAGAGGCAACGAAAAGCTGTCCTCTGTGGGAGGTGTATCGTCTGTGTCTTCTGTATCCCCCCCATACATGCATCAGTGATGGCCAAGAGCTGGTCTGGATGCCACCCTGCTGTGAACATGGTTCCTCCTCTTCCATCTCCTCGTCCTCATCCTCCACCTCGTCATCCTCCAGAACTGTGCCCTGGCTGGACAATTGTGTACCTTGGGTTTGTGTGTGCAGGAACCCACCCTTGGAGCCACTTGGGAATGAATGGCCGGAAACCCTACAAAATGATCCCTCTTCCTCCTCCTGTGCCACATCCTCTCACCTGAGGAACGTGTTTCACTTGTGCGTGTAGCTGGCACAGATCGACCATGTCCTCTCCCTGCAACAGGAGCTCCACCAGCAGCACCACGACCTGTGCTACATCCCTTATTTGACGCTCTCCTCATATTTTTTGAATTCAGGATCTTGCCCTAAATGGGTGTTTAATTTAATTCTCACACGGCCTGAACCAGACTAGGCCTCAATTAAAGATTTCTTTGCACAAAATGGCTGCATTCCAAATGGCTATATTTCAAATGGCTGTATTTCAAATGCCTAATTCAAACCCCTGTATGTATAGGGGGATCACACACGCCCTGAATCAGTGTAGGCCTGAAGTACATATATCTTTGCACAAAAGGCTGTATTTCAAATGGATGTATTTCAAATGCCTAATTCAAACCCCTGTATGTATAGGGGGATCACACACGCCCTGAATCAGTGTAGGCCTGAAGTAAATATATCTTTGCACAAAAGACTGTAATTCAAATGGCTGTATTTCAAATGCCTAATTCAAACCCCTGTATGTATAGGGGGCATCACACATGCCCTGAATCAGTGTAGGCCTGAAGTTAATATATCTTTGCACAAAATGGCTGTATTTCAAATGGCTGTATTTCAAATACTTGACTCAAACCCCTGTATGTAGAGGGAGTATCTCACACGGTCTGAAAGACTGTAGGCCTGAGGTAAATATATCTTTGCACAAAAAGGCTCTATTTAAAATGGCTGTATTTCAAATGCCTAATTCAAACCCCTGTATGTATAGGGGGGATCACACACGCCCTGAATCAGTGTAGGCCTGAAGTAAATATATCTTTGCACAAAATGGCTGTATTTCAAATGGCTGTATTTCAAATGCCTAATTCAAACCCCTGTATGTATAGGGGGGATCACACACGCCCTGAATAGGTATAGGACTGAAGTAAATATATCTTTGCACAAAAAGGCTGTATTTCAAATGGATGTATTTCAAATGCCTAATTCAAACCCCTGTATGTATAGGGGGGATCACACACGCCCTGAATAGGTGTAGGCCTGAAGTAAATATATCTTTGCACAAAAAGGCTGTATTTCAAGTGGATGTATTTCAAATGCTTGATTCAAACCCCTGTATGTAGAGGGAGTATCTCACACGGTCTGAACCACTGTAGGCCTGAAGTAAATATATCTTTGCACAAAAAGACTGTATTTCAAATGGCTGTATTTCAAATGCCTAATTCAAACCCCTGTATGTATAGGGGGGATCACACACGCCCTGAATCAGTGTAGGCCTGAAGTAAATATATCTTTGCACAAAAATGCTGTATTTCAAATGGCTGTATTTCAAATGCCTAATTCAAACCCCTCTATGTATAGGGGGGATCTCACAGGGCCTGAACCTCTGTAGGCCTAAATTCAATATTGGTGCACCAAATGGCGGTATTTAAAATCTCTGAATTAACCCAAATGTATTAATGGTGTATCTCACAATGACATCTGCATCAAAGGCTGCCAACTAAATTCTTTGTGCCCAAACGACTGTTTAACAACTAAATTTGACAGCAGTATATAAGCCGGGAATTTCACACGTGCTGATGCTGCAAGGCCTCAAAAAAAGTGTTTTTGTCAAAAAAGTGTGTTTTTCAAACCCTAGAAAATGATGGGTGTATTTCTAGTTTAAATTACACACTGACTAATACAGATGTTGTAGATTACCCAAAAAGTCATTTTTTTTTGCTAGCAGAATATGGATGCTGTTTATATTTAACTTGAATTAAACACTTGCAGATCTGGAAAATACTGTTTTTTGGAAAAAAAAAACGTGTGTTTTTCAAACCCCAGAAAATGATGGGTGTATTTCTAGCTTAAATTGCACACTGACTAATACAGATGTTGTAGATTGCCAAAAAAGTCTTTTTTTGCTAACAGAATATGAATTTTGTATATATTAAACTTGAATTTAACACTTGCAGATCTGGAAAATACTGTTTTTTGAAAATGATGGGTGTATTTCTAGCTTAAATTGCACACTGACTAATACAGATGTTGTAGTTTGGCCCCAAAAAATGGTGATTTGCAATGTCCCAAAAGCTCAGATGCAGTGCTGGTGCACTGAGCATGCATAAAATGGCTACGCCGCCACCCACCTAACTAACATAATTCTAAAAGTTGGTATTTTTTTGGTCAATGAGCTCAGGGCTAAAAGGTAAAAAGATAGTGCCCTGCACCCACACAACTATTTCTAGGTAAATCGCTGAGTTATATTCTCTACTATTCTCTCCCTGAAATCCACAAGTCCAGTAGCATCCTCTCCCTACACTTTTAACAGCAGAGTGACGTACAGCGCTATGTGACTCAAGCTTATATAGAGCCTGGGTCACATGCTGCTCTGGCCAATCACAGCCATGCCATTAGTAGGCATGGCTGTGATGGCCTCTTTGGGCAAGTAAAGCCTCTTTGGCCAAGAAAGCGCCGAACACCGAACCCGAACCCGAACTTTTAACGCTCAACCCTATTAGTAACACATCTTCCTTTTTTCCAATCTGATTTTATTTTCTGCAGATTTATTTATTCAGTTTCCTAAACATAATTATGGGGGCAGCCATTTTGCCTGAACTGTTCTTATTAGCATTTAGAGATCATTAAAAAAATTGCTTTACGGCAGCCACATGGGCTATAAACACTATGCACAGGAACTAATCTCATTGACTTCTATGAAAGAGTTTCCTAGGCAAGCTCTGTGACCTATGCAGAGGTCATTTTTTAAGCAAGGAGTAGATAAAACTTTGACAATATCCTATTGAGGATGGTGTATCCTGTCTTATCTATGCACAGAGTATAATAGACTTACCTGTCTTGGCTCCAGCGGTGCGATCCTCAGATTTGGCATGGCCATGCCGGTAGAGATGTGTTGCACAGCCACATCCCCTAATGAAGCAACCATATACTTAGTAACAGGATGCAATGCTCTGTTTTTCCCCATAGTGCACATGCACTGGGGAGATAAGCAGTGGACTGAATGACAGCTCAGCTGCTCAATTAGAAATATAGTTTTGTTCTGACCAATGGAGCGCTGGGCCACTGGACCTATCAGGTTCTGATCAGGGACCCGGGCTCTCTTTAAAGCCCCTCCTGTTCATTTACCAGTGACATTCATAGTCTTTGGCTCACTAGCGTGGTTCTTGTTCCTGAGTACTGTTTGATTTGTTGTGCATTGACCAGTGCTTGTTTCCTGACCTTCCTTTGTCTCACGTTTTGGTACTCTGTAGGCCTTCTGGTTCTGACCTATTTATTATGACTCTGCTTTGTGTTTTTCCATATTGTGTGTTTTTCTGTCCTACACTTATTATAGTGTAGGGACTGTCATCCAGTTGCGGGTCTGCCATTTTGGGCTTATACTTCAAGTAGGTAGGGAAAGCGGGCTTGGTTTCATTTCGGAGACTCGCTGTCCTCATCTGTCCCTACCTATAGCTATTAAATACAGATGATATCATTAAAAGCAGGATTAAAATGACAGATAATCAGAAAACTGCAGTAAAGCAAATCTGTGTAGACCAAGAAGTGGCACCTATTAGGGTCCATTTACACTTCCGTGTGTGTTTTGCGGATCCACGGATCCACAAAACACGGACATCGGCTAATTTGCGGACCGCACATCGCCGGCACTCTCATAGAAAAAGCCTTTTCTTGTCCGCAATTGCGGACAAGAATAGGACATGTTCTATTTTTTTCGGGAGCGAGATTGCGGACCCAGAAGTGCAGATCCGCATTGCGGACCCGGCTGGGACATCGTCTGTCTCCATTGAAATTAATGGGTCCGCAATTCCGTTGCGCAAATGCGTGTGAATGGACCCTTATTAGGCTTATTGGCTAGAGTGAAAACTGCAGGAATTATGGTTTTGTTTAATATAGATATTGACATGGAAAATTAAAAATAACATAATCAAAAATGCTTTAATATTATGTTAAACTAAAAACATGATTTAAACAATATAACTTTTTCTAATGACTCATTCCTTTTAAAAAGACTAAATGAGTGGTATAAAGCCACACAAATTTCACTAATGAAATTAGGTATAATCTTAATAACTTGACTTTGCCAACAAGAAATTTCAATTTAATAACCGATTTATCCTGCAGGCAAATGTCTGTCCAAAACTTTTCAGACTATGTTGAGGTTCTTTTTTGTTTTTGTCCATCTTCACTTTTGTATAAAACAATGGCCACGTATGTATTTTATTTTGAATCTTGTATTAAGGTCTTTTTTTGGAACTGCACAAGCAATATGTTAATATTTCTGTTTAATTTCATTTTAGAACTGGAAAGCCGTGCCACAAGGGATTTACTTTTTATCGAGAGATAACATGAGACCTTCCTCAAACATTTTGTCTCTACATTGTAACATCTGTTGCTGCCTCTAGCAGAATGGCCCAAATTGCTGAATTGCTTTATATTTGCATAAATATTGTTTATAAATGATTACAAGGAAATCATGATAGATTTACTGTTTGAAAGACTGTCCTTTAATGAATGTTCTTTAGTGATTTTCCAGAAATTGTCAATTCCATGCATTACATGACTGGGTTATTTTAATAATGTAATAAACTAAATGAAATGCAAATTGTCAGCTGTTTAAATTTACTAGCAGTAAACAGGAAAGTAGCGGTTATTTTCATCTTGGGTTGTTTATACTTTAGTTTAAATTATCAAGAGGGACATGGAATTTCGTTATTCTTAAGAATAAGTTATTCGTATCTTGTATCTCCATCAATTTATGATTGGGCCAACCTTTAGGACCTCCGCTTATCCTGGGACAGACAAGTGTAATGCTTCCCCTTCACTGTTTCTTCTGCGTAATGCTGAGTCTCCTTCACTGTTTCTTCGGCACAATGGAACACTGAGTCGCCTTCTGTGCAGGAGTATTTCAGCATGGCCACATTCAAGTGAATGGGGCCAGCAGCAATGTCATGCACAGCCAGATAACCATGAGCACCCATGCACAGGAAAAACTCAAAAGTAGATGTAGCTTTAGAGTGCTGTGGTCCCTTCATTCTCAGGCTCATATGGCATCTCAACAGTCAGATTGCATTGCATACTCATTCTAGCAGTATGTTGTTAACTCACAAAATGAGAATGCCTTTTTAATATCATGTGGATACCTAAAGTCTGTGATGTAAGACAACCATGTTGCAGTTCCACTTACCAGTCCTGGTTTTCCATGTCCCGGTGGGGCAGACCTGCCTTCTGCTCTTCCTAACCCGGTGGGCTCAGCTACCAGAGTTGCTCTGTCAAGGCCTCTCCATCTATTTTCTGGACTGTGACCCTCTGTTGCCTTACCTGACTTGTGTCTGACCTCTTTATTGACCCTTTGGTGCCTGCCCTGACTTCAGACCATTTACTTTGCCCTTTTTATTTTGGCTTGTCCCTGACTTTTGCCTGACACCTTGGTGCTCTGCAATGGTGTTTCTGACCCCTGTGGGTCAGCTGTCAATCACACAGAGACTACTCTAGTAGTAAGCAGCCTGGTGGCTTCCCTGCAGCAAAGTCCAGATCCCTCTATAGAGGTTAAAGGGTGCATTTCAAGGGGACTGCCGAAATAACACCCTTAGGAGTAGCCCAAAGCCAAATCTGTTCGATGACACAGTGGTTCCACACCCACTGCAGTAACATTCCCCCTCCCCCTTCCCTTGCCAATATTTAGAGAAATTAGATTTTGTTGTCTGGTAAGAAAACCTGAATTCAAATATTTAATTATTATTATTTCAAAAAAATATTTGTATTTTCCATACCAAAAATACATAAGCAGAAAAATATATAAAAATACAATAACCACATAAATAAATTCCAAACCCACTCCTTGGTGATGCTGGAAAGACAACAAAAACATTAGGATACTGTGACTTAATAGAGAACAGCCCCTCATTCCGGACCTCCATCAATTGACCATAGCTATAAAGTGCCCCTCTCTCTGGAGGAGTTTACCTGGACAGCCAATTCTTATTGAACCATAATGCTTTGTGTCTACGGTAATACATCAGGGAGATTCAAGACTTGCTGTCAGGTTCAGGATAATTTGTAATCAGCTCAGGGTACATTCACACTAATGGCAATGGAACTCCGGCAAGCTGTTCTGGCGGGTGAACAGCTTGTCGGATCCGTGCTGCCGCTAATGCACGCATGCCCCCGGATTACCGCTCCGACCTCATTGACTATAATGGGGACGGGCGGGAGTCTCGGCGGCAGCATGGCAAACATGCCGAGAGGCGGTCGGAATAAAAGTTCGACATGTCTCGGCATGTTTGCCGTGCTGCCGCCAAAACACCAGCGCGCCCCATTATAGCCAGTTGGAACAGCCTGCCGGAGTTCCTTGCTGCTAGTGTAAAACTAGCCTTAAAGAAAATGTGTCATCAGAAAATAACCCATTGTTTAAATCATGTCATGTCATTCACAATAGGTCATGGTCACAGCTTTCCTGCTTCTCTTTCCTGCACAATGACCTCTGCACAGGTCTCAGAGCATAGAAGTTATTGAGTTATCTCCTGTGTATACAGTGCATTTGGTTGCTGTAAAGAATATCTCTAATTTCTCACAACCGCAGCTAAGGCAAGATCGTTGCTCACGTAAACATAGAAAATAAAAATTCCCTTTAGTTTTGGGAGACCCTTCTGAGGGAGTTTAAAAAGCGTACATCCATTTTTGTTGGGATTTGCCACGCCATATTTAAAATTCTGACAATTGTATCTCAAAATCTGACACCGTATAACATAACAACATGAGGAAATTGAAAAAAACAAAAACATTCATTAAGTTAATGACAGTGTTGCGATCAACTAGATCCATCCACTTCTACAGTCCCCATGGCAGCTACAGGACTGCCTTTTCCTTACACATGTTGGTCGTGTCATAATAAACCTTTAAAGGGGTTCATTTCTGGGAAAACAATCTGAGCCCTATGCATATTCCCTTTAGGCCATACAGACTGCATAGAGGGAACTGCAGCTTGGAACTCTCTCTATGAGCCAAAATATAGAGCTGTTCTGTATGGAGAAGTCATTGTTAACTATTGGGAGATAAACTAGGAATAGTTATTTCATTCTTTTAGTTTTGATTTTGATTGATTGCTTCTTTTATGGCTTCCTTGTTATTTAAACACTTGAGACATATGCTGTAAATGCTTTCTTTATAACCTAGCTCAACATTTTTACCTTGACCCTTATATGAAACACGACACCCTTGCTGTATCATAGTGCATATTTAAAGTCCATTGCAGGACATTACGCTCCATAAGAAATAGCTATGAGTGATTCTCACAAGTGTAAGGAGTCTCTTGATGGTGGTGTAAATATTTCCTTCATCACCTTCACTTCTTTGCAGCTGTGTTACATGGAAAACATTTTTACAAACAGCTGTGTGAGATCTGAAGGTCCATTTAAAATGATAAGTGACAAACATTCCATACTCTTCCCAAGCTTTTTAACCTTAAAATGCTTTTTTTTTTTTTTTTTTGATGGGGCAGTGTCACGGCTGTATGTGAGCAACAAGAGCATACACAGTGAGTTAGCTACTGACCGGACCCAAACTAGGGAACATAAAGGGTGACCCCTGTCAGACCCTAAAAGCTCTCCCTATGCTGCTAAGCCCATGTCCAGATCCAGATGGTGGATCGAGACATGCCCGCGTACCTAAGGCTGATGACCACTGTAACCCCTACAGTAGTGGAAGGGGCACGGCCACCGGTGCCCTGCTCAGTATATGGACGGAACCGGGGTCGCCTCGGATCCAGTCAGCAAAACAAACAGAAACACACAATGTCTGCACACTTAACTGAAGGAGCTGCAGCAGCAGTGAAAACAGATCCAAAGTCAGCAGACAATGTCCGAAGTACTTGCTTCAGCAGAACACAGGTCCAGAAAAGATATCACACCAGTGAAGATACTCAAGCGAGAGATACAGGTCAAATGAAGTAGTATAATCCGCACCGTACAAAGGAAGAGAGGTGATTTAAAGGCAGAGCAATCAAACACAGGAGGGACAGCTGGGAGGAAGGAAACAGAAAGTAAAGACCTCATCACAGGGCGGAGAAACAGAGCTGTGGGAACGTCTCAAAGCTCTAGTAGTTACATCATCACAGGGTGGAGAAACAGAGCTGTGGGAACGTCTCAAAGCTCTAGTAGTTACATCATCACAGGGGTGGAGAAACAGAGCTGTGAGAACGTCTCAAAGCTCTGGTAGTGACAGTACTCCCCTCTACGGGTGGACTCTGGACACCCAGGACCCACCTTCTCAGGATGAGCCCTATGAAAAGTCCTGATGAGGCGAGTGGCTTTAATGTCCGACACCGGAACCCACATCCTCTCCTCAGGACCATAACCTTTCCAATGAACGAGGTACTGAAGAGAACCGCGGACAATGCGAGAGTCCACAATTCTGGAAACCTCAAACTCCAGATTGCCATCAACCAAAATCGGAGGAGGAGGCAAAGAGGAGGGTACCGTGGGCTGGACATATGGTTTTAAGAGAGATCTGTGAAATACATTATGTATCTTCCAAACCCGTGGAAGATCAAGGCGGAAGGCAACAGGATTGATGACTGACAAGATTTTATAAGGCCCAATAAACTTGGGACCCAATTTCCAGGAGGGAACCTTCAGTTTAATATTTCTTGTAGACAACCACACCAGATCACCCACATTCAGGTCCGGACCAGGCACACGTCTCTTATCAGCCACACGCTTATATTTCTCACTCATCTTTCTTAGATTAGTCTGAATCTTTTGCCAAATGGTAGACAAAGACGAGGAAAATCTCTCCTCCTCAGGCAAACCAGAAGGAGCCCCTCCCGAGAATGTCCCAAACTGCGGATGGAACCCATATGCACCAAAGAATGGTGACTTATCAGAAGATTCCTGACGACGGTTGTTCAGAGCAAACTCAGCAAGAGGGAGAAACGAACACCAATCCTCCTGGTTCTCTGCAACAAAACAGCGCAAATATGTCTCCAGATTCTGATTGACGCTGCTCAGTCTGACCATTCGACTGCGGGTGAAAAGCAGAAGAGAAGGACAGCCCGAACCCCCAGGCGAGAACAGAAAGCCTTCCAGAATCTGGACACAAACTGCGTGCCTCTATCGGAAACAATATCAGAAGGAATGCCATGCAATTTAACAATATGGTCGATAAAAGCTTGCGCCAACGTTTTAGCATTGGGCAATCCAGGGAAGGGTATGAAATGTGCCATCTTGCTAAAACGGTCCACCACCACCAGGATCACCGACTTTCCTGAGGAACGAGGAAGATCCGTGATAAAGTCCATGGACAGGTGTGTCCAAGGACGGGAAGGTATGGGTAAGGGAGAAGGGGACCTGAAGGCCGTGAACGAGGGACCTTAGCGCGAGCGCACGTCTCACAAGCAGCCACAAAACCCTCCACCGACTTACGAAGAGCCGGCCACCAAAATCTCCGAGCAATGAGATCTACCGTGGCTCTACTCCCGGGTGACCAGCAAGAACCGTATCATGATGCTCCTTGAAGAGTTTGTGACGTAACTCAGGAGGCACAAACAACTTTCCAGAAGGACAACGGGCAGGTGCCTCAGTCTGGGCAGCCTGGACCTCGGCCTCCAAATCAGAATACAGAGCAGAAACAACTACCCCTCCGCCAAAATGGGACCCGGGTCCTCGGAGTTTCCTCCTCCCGGAAAAACAGCGAGAGAGAGCGTCAGCCTTCACATTTTTGATCCCAGGGCGGAATGTAACGACAAAATTGAATCTGAGAAGAACAGAGACCATCTGGCCTGTCTCGATTCATACGCTTGGCCGACTCCGCACGCCAGATTCTTATGGTCGGTAAAAACGGTTATAGGGTACCTGGCCCTCCAACCAATGGCGCCATTCCTCGAAAGCCAGCTTGATGGCCAACAATTCCCTATCTCCCACATCATAGTTTTTCTCTGCCGGTGAGAGTTTTTAGAGAAAAAGGCACAGGGTCGCCATTTGGAAGGAGACGGACCCTGTGACAAAACCGCACTCCACACCCACCTCGGAAGCATCCACCTCAACAATAAAAGGTAAGGAAACATCGGGATGCACCAAGATGGGAGCAGACGCAAAACTCTCTTTAATCTTAGAAAAGCTGCAAGCGCCTCCTCCGACCAAGAGGAAAAATCCGCCCTTTTTGGTCATGTCAGTGAGGGGTTTGACAACAGAGGAATAATTCAAAATGAACTTTCTGTAATAGTTTGCAAAACCCAGAAAGCGCATCAATGCCTTCTGATTCTCAGGAAGCTCCCACTCAAGCACAGCACGGACCTTCTCCGGATCCATGCGAAAACCTGAAGCAGAGAGGAGAAAACCCAGAAATTGAATCTCCGATACCATAAACACACATTTCTCCAGCTTGGCGCATAATTTATTTTCTCGCAGAATCTGCAGAACCTGAAAAGATGATCCTGATGAGTCCGAACATCAGGGGAAAAATCAAAATATCATCAAGATACACCAATACAAATTTCCCCATTAAATGGTAGAAAATACTGTTAACAAAATGCTGAAAGACGGCCGGAGCATTCATCAAGCCAAAAGGCATAACGAGATTCTCGAAATGCCCCTCGGGGTATTAAAGGCTGTTTTCCATTCATCCCCTCTCTGACCCTGACCAGGTTGTACGCGCCTCTAAATCCAATTTGGAAAACCTTGGCCCCAACAATTTGGTTGAAGAGGTCTGGGATCAGAGGAAGGGGATAGGGATCGCGAATCGTGATACGGTTCAGCTCCCTAAAATCTAGGCAAGGTCTCAGAGAGCCATCTTTCTTTTTAACAAAAAACCCGCGGCGACCGGTGATTTTGAGGGACGAATATGCCCCTTATCGAGACTCTCAGAGATATAGGTTCGCATTGCGATTCTCTCCGGTTGTGAGAGATTGTACAGGCGTGCTTTTGGCAGCTTGGCGCCGGGAATGAGGTTAATGGGACAGTCAAACTCCCGGTGAGGAGGTAGCTCCTGCACACCGCTCTCGGAAAACACGTCCGAGAAATCAGAGAGAAATGATGGCAAAGTTTTAGTAGATACCTCTGCAAAAGTCGCTGTGAGACAATTCTCTCTACAAAACTCACTCCACTCATTTATTTGCCTTCCTTGCCAATCAATAGTGGGGTTATGTTTAGTGAGCCAGAGGTAACCCCAACACTAGAGGAGTAGGCAATCCGTTAAGGACAAACAAGATATATCCTCCACATGAGTGTCACCTACAGCTAACCGGATATTGTGAACAATGCCCTTCAGGGATCTCTGTGAGAGTGGAGCAGAGTCAATGGCAAAAACAGGTATATCTTTTTCTAATGTGCAAACCCGAAAACCATGCCTGGCTACAAATTGAGTGTCAATAAGATTGACGGCCGCTCCACTATCAACAAAAATTTCACAAGAAATGACTTTGCTCTCTAGCGCCACCCTGGCAGAAAGGAGAAAACGAGAACTGCAGGTCAGAGGAAAAGCCCCAATTCCTACATCAACTTTGCCCAAGGTAGCAGATGAAGCAGAGTTTGATGATTTTCCTTTGAGGATTTTCTCTTATTATCACTCTTAGTACAGTTCATGAATCTCCTAGAGGGACAAACATTTGCCAAATGACCAATGCCCCCACAACAAAAACACACCATTCTCTGAGGACTAAATCCTCCTTTATCAGGGGCAAGTCGACCTAGCTGCATAGGCTCCTCCTCAGAGGGGACCGAGACAGGATGAGACCCCTGCACACTGAATGAGTCCGCATCCACTGCCCCTAGAGTGACAATGGCTGGACCGAGAGGTCTCGTTTCTTTCTTCTTAGACGCCTGTCAAGGCGACCGCCAATGACATGGCAGACTCTAAAGATGTTGGTCTCT
>JAKVIS010004105.1:0-14937 GCA_033119425.1 Bufotes viridis | reverse complement strand
ATTTGATAATGAATGGAAGACTTTTTGAACACACAGTCACGAACACTAACACAAATGGTGATCAAAAGACGGACACAGATATCAGAACAGGTAACTAGAGAAATTGAAACAATAAAAGAACAGATAGAGACACTACCACATGATGAGGAATATAAAAAATGGGAAGAGAGAATATGCAAAGGGCTAGATAATCTAGAATATGAGATAATGAATAGAAAGACCAAAAAATTGAGGAATTATACCACACGTAAGGTTCAAAATGGAACAGCACTGGGGAATACACAATCAAAGGGAGATTCGACAAAAGAAAAAGAACAGCCAAAACACCAAAGACAAGATAAAGACAAGATGAATACAACATATCAACCTACAACCGATATGAGTCACTATCTGAGCAACATTTTTTAGATCAGACTCCACCACACCACAGGATAAGGAACAGGGAAATCACACGTTCACCGAGAAGAATAGGTCCGAGGAACACACAGCACGATTACAATTTACGACACAGACAACGAAATCACCCAATCACCCCAGAAAGGAGATCACCCAGGAATCACACTCACAATTACCACCAACAAACACGGAGACAAGAAGCACTCAAAGACGAAAGAAGATACGAAGGGGAAGGGGACGACAGAAATCACTCAAGAAGGACATATCGGACATGGACAGGGGAGATAACACAATAATTAATTTGAGCCAAACCCTATTATCACAAGCACAAACAAAATTATTAAATAAAGGCCTAAAATATGCTCCAACCATTAGATTAAATAAATTTGATACCTACATAGGGGTAGAAAAATTCATCAGAAAATTATGCTTAAAGAAATATTTCATGAAGAACCCAATAACACAAAACTCGATTACTGACTCAGAATACAGGCATACGGATTTGAAAGCAAAATCCACAAAATACCCTAGACAGGAAATTGGTCAAGATATAGCAACTTTTCGTAAGAATGTGGAATTTGACATTAGATTAATAGGGAAGAACTCTATAAAAGAAAATCTATCAAAAGCAGAGAAGGAGGCAATTAGACAACTACAGATCCAACAAAACATAGTGATCAGACCAGCAGATAAGGGGGGCGATTGTCATACAAGACATAGAGAAATATGACAAAGAATGTAGAAGACAACTATCAGGAAAGGAGACATATGAGAAGCTGAGGAAAGACCCCACAAAAGAATTTTATGAGGAACTGATCGCATACTGTGATAGAGGTAAAGAAAAGGGAATATTGTTAGAACGAGAATACAACTATATATTAAATACTCCCAAAAGACTACCTGTCTTCTATTGTCTTCCTAAGATTCATAAGGATCTAAATGAACCACCAGGACGACCAATCACATCCGGGATAGGCTCCATAACATCTAATCTTTCCCAGTACATCGATAGACTGTTACAACCGGTAGTCAAACAGATCCCATCATATGTGAAAGATACTACAGACATAATATCAACTTTGGAAGAAATTCAAATAGGGGAAAACTGGTTTTTAGGGACAATGGATGTAAATTCACTTTATACCATAATAGACCATAAACATGGATTAGAAGCCCTGGAGTCACAACTCAGGAAAGATGGACAATTACAGAACGACCAAATAAATTTTATAATAGAGGGGTGAATCACATTTTGACTCACAACTATTTTGTGTATGACTCCGCCTTCTTTCTACAGAAGAAAGGTACAGCCATGGGTACCAGGTTCGCCCCCAGCTATGCCAATATATTTATGGCGGAATGGGAGGCACGAGCCATTGCCCCCTCCTGGGGACGGACCTGGTACTCTGGCGTCGTTACATAGACGACATTATTTTTATCTGGAAAGGAACTGAGGAAAATTTACAAACTTTCATTGCACAACTGAACAATAATGACAGGAACTTGTCCTTCACAAACAACATTAGTAGGACGAACATTGAGTTTTTAGATCTAAAGATAATAAAGAAAGATCAGAAATTAATCTGTAGTACATATCAAAAACAAGTAACAAAGAACAGTTATATCCTCTATAATAGTTGCCACCTTCCAAGATGGCTCACAAATATCCCGATGAGCCAATTCAGACGCCTTAAGAGAAACTGTACGGATAATGAAGATTTTGAGAAAGAGGCATTGGACCTAAAAAAACAATTTGAACATAAAAATTACCCAAAGGAGGTGATTGAAACATCACTTAATAAAATAAGAGAAATGGATAGAGGAGGATTCTTTAACAATACACCTAAGGAAAGTGAACAAGAAGGGGAAATAAGGATCATACTCCCTTTCAGTGCCCAATACAAGAAAATAGAAAAAATTATTAACAATCATTGGCATCACCTACTTAAGGACAAAGTGATAGGACCCTTCTTGACATCCAGACCGAAAATTTCGTATACAAAAGCACCAAACTTGGGCCTACTGATTGCACCAACCGTGAAAAATAGGAGGCCTATGAAAAATAATCGAAATTGGCTATCCTCCAAGGGATTCCATAGATGTGAAACCTGTAACAACTGTAGAACAACTAAGTTCCCAAAAAGATTACTGAAATCAAATCGACACAAAACTCATTATGTTATGAGATTAAAGACGATCTATCCTGTAATTCCCGGGATGTTATCTATATAATAGAATGTCCATGCTCTAAACAGTACATCGGACGAACAAAAAGGACTCTGAAAACAAGAATAGCAGAACATATGAATAAGATTAGAAAAGGGGTAACTACACATACATTATCACATCATTATAAAGATTATCATAACAAAGACCCAAGTTCCCTGAAATTTGCAGCTTTAACAAAAGTTAAAAAACCCTGGAGAGGCGGAGATCATATAAAAAATATGTCAAAAATGGAGTCGCAGCTGATTTTTGAATTCGACACAATAGTCCCAAAAGGTCTAAATGCCGAAATGGAACTCTTCGGTTTCTTATGAAGAGTTAGTGGGACGGAGGTTGATGCGGGGATGCGGAGTCGACTGCCCGGCTGTTTTACCAGCGCGCCGACCCCGCCTCCCTTGTCAGCCACCCTCCCCATTCATCCATACCTACACTTTTGAATACCTACACTTTCCGAGTACCCCCAATAACGAACTACTGAATATACAGGCTTCCTTTTTCACACTTTACTCCCTTTTCACACTTTTAGGTCACTTAACCATTCACACTTCTAGGTCACTTTACTTAACACAAAATCACTATAAGAGACACAATGGTCTAAGATATACCTCACTGTTATTCACAACCAAACACATATAATATCAACCATACAAATCTCCCGGACGTCCGACTCTACTAGAGGCTATCCCATGTATAGTCTTTAGGAAATGTATAATTTTTATGAAATCTCTATGAAGTCTTCTATGTAATTTTAATAACGTTTTTCAGAAGTATCCTTCGTTTTTATTTATTTTTATGTCTATTGCCTTTTATTCTATATATCTTCACTCTACTCAGATCATCTTATATGCATATGCATAAATTTGTATATTTCTATATTTCTATATATTTCTTATATTTTTATCTATATGCATTCCTTTACATTTATTTATATGCATTTTTTATATATATATACACCAATCCAACGGACATACCCTCTATCTCTAGAAAAAATTCATCTACGGCCACACAAACAATAGAGTAGAGAATAATAAAAAAAGAGAGATATATAAAAAAAGAGAGATAACTACTGACACTAACCGATGCAATAAAGTAAAGAAAAGTGAAAGAAAAAGGAGAAAAAGATGAGATCGCTCTCCAAGACGTCATTGAGGACAGCCACATAAACAATAAAGTAAAAAAAGAAAGACAATTGACACTCACCTACAAAATCAAGTAATAAAGAAAAAAAAAAAAAAAAAAAAGAAAAAAGAGAAAAAAGAGAAAAAGAAGGTACCACTCCTCAACACGTCATTGAGGACGTAATAAATCAATTAAGTGATATAGTATAAAAGAAACTAGATATCCTGTACGCTGGCTACCACTGAGGAAGGGACAGTACAGTCCCGAAACGCGTTTGGGAAGGAGCCAGCGACATATTGGCATTATATTGGAGTTTCAGGACGATCGTCACACTTCAATACCGGAGCGCTCAGCACCTTATCTACTCCACGTGGGACGCCACGTGGAACGCCGAGAGCGATCACCGCAGAGAGAATACGTGTCGGAGCTTGTAAGTAGTAGAGCCCGCACAGCGGCACATACAGTGCCGAAGATACGATCAGGATTGAAGATCGGTAAAGTAGCCGAAGCGGCAACAGTAATATATTTTTACACCTTATAAGCACATGCTATTGAGCTTACTAAGATCTGATTGGAACAATAGATGTTATCCTAGGGCGGTGTATTACGCTCACAATTACCCTCACAGGCTACAACGGAGACCCTCTGAGAATTGACTATAATTTGGGGTAGTATCGGATCAATATTACTACTAATATTGAATGCATGGACTATATGAGACTCAGAAAATATCGGACCTTCAGCACATGAATTCATTATTTATTTACTTATCTATTTATTTATTTATTCATCTCTGAAATAATCTACCTCCAAACATTATATGAACTATATAGAGATTTGAGGACTTCGTGTAGCTATAGCTATAATTACATAGATCAGGTGGTTTTAAGATTGTTCTTAATATTGTTCTTAATATTGTTTTTATTTTGGTGTGATGTGTGGATCCACATTGTTTTATTATTATTTTTGCAACTGAATATATTAAATTTATTTCTAATATAGAATTGGATATTATTCAATTTGACCCAGATATTTGAGTGCCATCTACACTTTTATACTTTTCCTGTTTTACGAATGACTATAAGAAGATTGCAAAGATGTTAAACATACCAAGAGACACCATAGTAAGCATCATTCGCAAGTTCAAGGCAAAGGGCACTGTTAAAACGCTATCTGGTCGTGGCAGAAAGAAGATGCTGACTTTGACTGCTGTGCGCTACCTGAAGTGCAAAGTGGAGAAAAGTCCCCGTGTGACTGCTGAGGAACTGAAAAAAGATTTGTCAGATGCGGGTACTGAAGTTTTAGCTCAGACAATAAGGCGCACACTGCGTAATGAAGGCCTCCATGCCAGAACTCCCAGGTGCACCCCCTTGCTGTCTCCAAAGAATAAGAAGAGTCGACTGCAGTATGCCAAAAGTCATGTGGACAAACCACTAAAGTTTTGGGATAGTGTTCTGTGGACTGATGAAACAAAATTAGAACTGTTTGGGCCCATGGATCAACTCTATGTTTGGAGGAGGAAGAACAAGGCCTATGAAGAAAAGAACACCTTGCCTACTGTGAAGCATGGTGGGGGGGTCAATCATGCTTTGGGGCTGTTTTGCTTCTACAGGTACAGGGAAGCTTCAGCGTGTGCAAGGTACCATGAATTCTCTTCAGTACCTGGAGATATTGGATGAAAATATGATGCAGTCCGTCAAAAAGCTGAGGCTTGGGAGACGTTGGACCTTTCAACAGGACAATGATCCCAAGCATACCTCCAAGTCCACTAGATCATGGTTGCAGATTAAAGGCTGGAACATTTTGAAGTGGCCATCGCAGTCACCAGAATTAAATCCGATTAAGAACCTCTGGTGGGACTTAAAGAAAGCAGTTGCAGCGCGCAAGCCTAAGAATGTGACTGAACTGGAGGCTTTGCCCATGAAGAATACCCGTAGATACCCGTAGATCGCTGCAAGACACTTGTGTCAAGCTATGCTTCACTTTTCAAGGCTGTTATAACTGGAAAAGGATGTTGTACTAAGTACTAAGATTGAATGTCACTTGGGGGTTGAATAAAACTGATAATGATGTGAGCACAGAAAAGACATTTGTGGTTATTTCATTATAAATGTTATGTTATATTTGTCTGACTTACAAGTGCCTTTTTGATTTAATTGTAAACAAGATGACTGAAATGATCTAAATCAATGTCAAACTGGCCAAAACACTCAATTTCAGTGGGGGTTGAATAATTTTGAACACAACTGTATCTCCCTAACTGCACACTGGGTAAATGTAGTGGCTGCTGGGCCCCAGGCGGAGAGTTCTTTGGCGCACGTCCTTCCACCACCAAGGATCGCAGGGCATCATTCTTTGCCTTCTGTGGTCTCCTCCTCCTACTCGGCTTCCTCCTCCTCTGCTTCCACCTGCTCATCCAGTCAGCCACACACCTTCACCACCAACTTCAGCACAGCCCGGGGTAAACGTCAGCAGGCCGTTCTGAAACTCATATGTTTGGGGGAAAAGGCCCCACACTGCGCAGGAGTTGTGGCGGGGTATTGAACAACAGACCGACCAGTGGTTGCTGTCGGTGGGCCTTAAGCCCGTCCTGTTGGTGTGCGATAATGGGTGAAATCTCGTCGCAGCTCTGGGACTTGCCGGTTTGACGCACATCCATTGTCTGGCGTATATGCTGAATTTGGTGGTGCAGAAGTTAATTCAGAACTACTCCGACATGTTAGAGCTGCTGCATAAAGTGCGGGCCGTCTGTGCTTGCTTCCGGCGTTTACATCCTGCCGCTACTCGCCTGTCTACGCTACAGCGGAACTTCGGCCTTCCCGCTCACCGCCTCATATGCGACGTGCCCACCAGGTGGAACTCCACCTTGCACATGCTGGAGAGACTGTGCGAGCAGCAGCAGGCCATAGTGGAGTTTCAGCGACAGCACGCACGCGTCAGTCCCACTGCGGAACAGCACCACTTCACCACCAATGATTGGGCCTCCATGCGAGACCAGTGTGCCCTGTTGCGCTGTTTCGAGTACTCCACCAACATGGCCAGTGGCGATGACACCATTATCAGCGTTACAATACCACTTCTATGTCTCCTTGAGAAAATGCTTAGGGCGATGATGGAAGAGGAGGTGGCCCAGGAGGAGGAGGATGAGGGGTCATTTTTAGCACTTTCAGGCCAGTCTGTTAGAAATGTCACAGGGGAACAGGTGGAAGGCGAAGGCAGAGGAGGAGCAAGAGGTCGCCAACACAGCTGTGTCACGGCCAGCTCCCCTGAGGGCCGGGTTAGCATGGCAGAAATGTGGAAAAGTTTTGTCACCACAACACAGCTAACTGCACCACCACCTGATACGGAACGTGTTAGCAGGAGGCAGCATTTCACTAACATGGTGGAACAGTACTTAGGCACACCCCTCCATGTACTGACTGATGGTTCGGCCCCATTCAACTTCTGGGTTTCCAAATTGTCCACTTGGCCAGAGTTAGCATTCTATGCCTTGGAGGTGCTGGCCTGCCCAGCGGCCAGCGTTTTGTCTGAACGTGTATTCAGCACAGCAGTGGATTGTCATTACTGATAAACGCAGCCGCCTGTCCACAGCCAACGTGGACAAGCTGACGTTCATAAAAATGAACCAGGCATGGATCCCACAGGACCTGTCCCTCCCTTGTGCAGAATAGACATTTATAACTGCCTCCCCCTCAACCATATATTCTTGTATTCCGGGGCACTTCTTTATTGAATGCTCATTTTTTAATTTTACCATTATATTGCGGTGCAAAAAAGAGTTGAATGAACCTTTCCTCCGTCTAGGTGCCAGGGGCCAAATTATCTAAAAGTGGCCTTCTCCATTGGACCACAACTACTACACTCATCATTTGGACCTAACGGTGCTGGTGTCATGAACCAGGGGCCCAGCTGGACAAGCACCCTAAACACCACCACCATCAACGGCACCTCAACTTCCATATGGCTGGTGTTCCCTGCAACCAAGAGTGCCCCGCAGCATTTAGTGCTGTCTTCCAAATCACTGCACTGCCGACCCAGGGAGGCATCTGCTAACAGTGAGTTCCCAAAGAACTACTACCCCCATCGGCCCACCGTCACCTCTCGTGTTGCCCCTGCGGTCTGGCACGCTGAACTTTTATCTATCTTTCTATCCCGTTACGCCAGAAAACTTACTTTTATAATATGGTAATTAGCCTCTAGGAGCAGGGCGGGGGGGTTATATATGCACCTAGAAGCTCTGTTTACCCACCTTTGTTGCCTCCATCCAAGTCCTGATTGACAGGGTCAGGCAGCGCTCGCATCCGTCTGCCAGCCCTGTGCTCTGGGGATATTTCATGCGGTTCAGAATTCTGCGTAGGCGCGGCGAGGAAGCTGGCAGCCGGCGAGCATCTTTCCCCCCTCACCGCACCTGTGCAGAATGCTGAACCGCGAGAGATTTCCCCTGAGCACTGGGCTGGCAGATGGATGTGAGCGCTGCCATGGCCCTGTCAATCAGGACTTTGAGGGAGGCAAGAAAGGTGGGTAAACTGAGCCTCTAGGTGCAGGAACAACCCCCCCCCCCTGCTCCTACAGACTAATTACCATATTATAAAAGTAAGTTTTCTGGCGTAACGGGGGCATAGATAAAAGTAGGAATAGGCTAGTTAGGGTCTGCGGACATTAGCTCATCACTAATGTCACCTAGCTTAATAGGGTAAAATCTGGTGACAGAAACCCTTTAATACCAGACACTTCAATTCTGAAGTTCATTCAATCAAGGTCTAGGCAGCGCCAAAGGGGTCCGCAGCTACGTTTTTACAGGTTATTTTTCTAGAGGCTATAACATAGAACAACACAGCGGTACTTAGGGGAGAAGGGAAGGGAGAATTATTTTATTTTTTTAGAGGGAAGGGGGTTATGAGGTAAAAGAAGAGGAAAGTTTTGGGGGAATTTCTTTCGATGCTGACAGTTCTGTGGCTTCGTGCTTGTCATTTCGCCGGTATACTGGCTCTTTGTCCAGAGGACCTTTTGAGTGGATTTTTTCCTCCAGAATATGCAGATGCTGAAAGAAAGAAAGATCAGAGATTTGATATCAATCCTTATTATTTAGGGGCAGATTTACTATTCCTCCACTATTCCATGGGCGCCACATTACTCATGGCTATAGATGCTTTCCTGCTCCTCCCAAGACACTTTGTAAAGAGTCTAGAGAAGGGTCCGAGGCTTGGTAGATGTATTAAAGACCCCAGAGATAAGAATGGAGTGCGACAGGTTTTGTGTGCAAAATAATGCCAAAAAGTAAGTTAACCTTGAGCTGGAGTAAAGTAGAGAAACTAACCTAATGTCACGCAAGATGGCCACAGCGTGCACCACTGGGATAAATTTGGCGCATCTTGTGACTGCCTGGACTATGTTTACGCTGTGTAAATATTAAGCAGCATTAATAGATGTGGTCCATAGAGTAACTTATAACTGTTACCTACCATAGGCCAGCAGTCATCATGATGGTGACGGAGCCGGCCACAGATGTTCCTGTGAGGGGCTATTGCTCTTACGTAGTCCCTCAAGAAGTGGCGGCTCAGGCGCTGTGATGTCAAGCACGTCAGGAAGTACAGGGCGAGGCTGGTGTTTTTCTGCCGCCTGGTTCCCATCCTTTCAGAACTAAATGAGAAAGAATGAGATGAATAGTTCATACCATGAAGACAGTGACCATGACATGGTGGAGTATCTAAAGAGAGGAAATCACATTCTACATAGAATTTATCAGAATCATCTCTTTCATGGCTCATAATTACTTCCCGCCACGATCAGTAAGATCAGTGCGTGCGCCAAATGTATACCTACTGTACGGAGCAATGGAGAGGCTGCAGAGCTGACAGGAGCACCACGGCCTCTATATACAGCTGATCAGCAGGGGTGCCCACCCCCACCACCCTAATACTGATGGCCTATCCTACAGAAAAACCATCAATATTACTATTCCGGACAAACTCTTCAATTATATTGAAATACTTACATTCACCTTAGACTCATATGGTGCGAATCTACTACTGGTCTATAGAGACTACAGTGTGAATGGGGGCCACCCTCATTTATAAGGAACCCGTCACAGTGAAGAAGCAGTGCAGGTTATAGAGCAGGAGGAGCTGAGCAGACTGGTCTATAGTTTTATGGGAATAGGTTCAGTAGAACTTGTACTTAACCATTTCTAGCCCTGCTCTTCCTATATGTAGAAGTCCGGTG
Source organism: Bufotes viridis (assembly GCA_033119425.1). NCBI lineage: Eukaryota > Metazoa > Chordata > Amphibia > Anura > Bufonidae > Bufotes > Bufotes viridis. The sequence continues at coordinate 4,974 of JAKVIS010004105.1, read as the reverse complement.
GGTGGTCTTACCAGCGATTGATAGCCTTCCATACATACTGTAAGTGTACATAAAGAGGTAACTTCCAGTCACTGATAGGACCGCCCACTGGACTCCTAAGTGTAGAAAGATTAGGAATGTAAATGGATCAATTACAAGCACCGCTTATCAATCTGCTCAGCTCCTCCTGCTCTATAACAGGCTGCCTGCAGATTACCCTGAATTGTCATGCTGACAGGTTCCTTCAAGACTCCAACCAAACCCTCATCCCCACATTGATATAGAAGAGCATAGATCGGAAAATGTGATGTACTAGTAAAATGTCATTTACCATGTCTTAGATCGCTAGGATTTCTGCATTGGGTCCTCTGTGCCCCTCGTCACCAGAAGAATCCTGGGCGTGGTGGGAGAGATTAGCTGTGGGGTGCACTAGATGACCCAGCCACGGGCGGTGAAAAGGCGCGGGAGTCATTGGGACATCTCTTCAGATGTTATTTTCTCGCCCACTAGCCCATACAGTTGGAGATGACAGGGCTGGAAGATGGTTCTGGACTAAAAGAAAAAAGCACAAAAATGATCATTAGGAAGAAGACGACAATGTATTCTCCTCTACAGCGTTAGATTTCCAGATTAGTTATATTACCGCCAGATGTTATCTCCGCGCCAACCACCAGAATATTCATTTCCACGCAGATCTATGATCTGAAATGATCCCTCCGTTTCACGGACATCAGGTCCTTTTATCCATTCCATGATTGTAATGAGATTGGCAAGAAAGCCGGCGGCACCGACTATAAATGACACCAAATCTCCAAGGAAGGAAAGGAGCCTGGACCAATCGATGTTTATCTGCAACAAGAAAGGGAATCGTTGTTAAAGTGATGTTGAGGATCTTATAAGGGGTAACATTATTGGGGATATTGGGGGTAATAGTATAAGGGGATATTGGGGGTAATAGTATTTACAGTTCATAATAACAATCAGGTCCCCTGTGCAGGAAAAGTGTGTGTACCCCTATATATGTCATAGCCAGTTCTTTCCACCTGATCACCATAGATCTCCTCCGTAGCAAGTCCTTTAGGGGCAGAGCTACAGGGAAGAGCACATGGTGACGTAGGTCTGGGCCTGTACACAGTCTCTATTAGGCCTCTGGAGCCTAAATGTCCATATCATGTCTGATATCGGCATAACCCTTGTAAGCAGCAGGGACTGAATTGTCAGGGACTGTTTCTAATTTTTATAGACAATCCTTCCAAATATTGGTGGTCCCAGGTGGAGAATGGCTCATACGTATATAAGCCAGCCCCCATCCCCGTTTATTTTTGAGCCATGGGTTTAAATGCCCAAAATTTATCAAAATGAATGTTGGTAACTATGCAATAGTGTGAATATTAGGAATATGTAACATGTGGATTCAGAAGGATAAATCCCCCCATAACAAGAATGATTCTTCTCTGAATATCACACTCACAAAGGAGGTTTTCTTTTTAAGGAGGTGAATGAAAGCCACACAAGGTGACTCGGGTGGATCAGGTGGTAATGGAGCAATCTGAAAGAAAATAGAAGGAAATGATGAGTCTGAGGAAGGTGGATTTAAGGTGGTGGTGACGCTGTATTCGCAAATCCTCCATATGGACATTCCCAGGGGTCACAATGGCCAAGAATGTTAAGGTGATTGGATTCTGAAAGGGAAAACTCTAGGAAAACCATTCACTTAAGGATCCATTGAGTTATGAAAGACAATAACCAAAGGTTTTATTTCTATCTGTTTTCTTAATTTTACATTTGGGATCTTTTTTAATCATTACATGGTGATTGCGTTTGTCCTAATTCTCTTCATTCCTGTAAGATTCTTGGCTTTGGGTGGGAAATTCTATGTCATAAATTCAGTCTAGTATAAAGTAAAATACTCCAGAAGTGTCTACTTACTCCGAAGATATTCTCCTCGACCCACCCAAGGATCTTCTCGACCCGAGACGGTTCCTCCTTTGCTGGGACAGGTCTTTCTATAAAAATCTGAAAAAGAAGATTGTGAATGAGCCTTAACAATCTGCTCGCCCCTCATCCTCTCATTAACTCTTGGATGGAGCCACGACTACAGATGTGACCACCGGGAAATGGGAGAGTTATGGAGAGAAGTTACAGAACTTAGGGAACATGTCTGTGTAATATTGGTAGTAAATAGTTACTCACCCCAATCACCGTCTCCTGTATGTCTGCACAGCAGTCCCAAAACAGGGCAAAGCCTTCTTTGGGGGCGGAACAGCCGGTGGAACGACCTACAATAAAAAGTGAAACAATTAAAAGAAAAGCAGATTTCAGAATAAGAAGTGACTTATCATGGGGGCAGTAATGGGTGTCAGTGGTCACTGCTTTTCTGAAGTAGTGATGGATTTGACCATCATGCAGATAACACAATGGTATGGGGCCCCAGAGATGGGGAGGTGGGGGTGCTTCCCCCTGGCAGCTGGCACCGCCATCTATTATAACTACATCTATGTCGTTAGGCCATGGATTCAGTTGAATACAGCGGTGAAACAGGACGCTGTGATTTCCACCATTCACCCTGCGAATGACAGTCTGGTGCTGGCAGGTACGATAAAGTGACTTCATCTCAACTTCTGCGTCTGGCCACCAGACAGACCAGAGCAGATCGCCAGTGACTGATCGGTCCCATTCGTCCTGGGGACTGGGTTAAAGAGGACCTTTCACCACTCCTGACATTCCTGGTTTAATAGCTTCATGCATTCCCCATGTAAAAACAATTCTGGAGCATCTATTCTTATGGCTCTATGTTGTGCCATTCCTCTATTATTTCTACTAGAAGTTAAGAATGAATTGCCATTAGCCTTCAGTAAGGGTACAGAGGGGGGTAACCAGTTGGGGGGGGGGGGGGTGAACCTGCACAGTCTGAACATGGCAGCACTGATTGGATAGAGTGAGTCTGTGCAGGTACCCCCCCTCTGTACCCTTACTGAAGACTAATAGCAATTCAATTATAACTTCTGGTAGAAAGAACAGAGGAATGGCGCAACATACAGACATTAGAATAGCTGCTCCAGAGCTGTTATCACATGGGGAATTCATGGAGCTATTACACCAGGCATGTCAGGAGCAGTGAAAGGTCCTCTTTAGGTGAGTGTTCACCCACAGGCAGAATATTTAGCTGGGGGGCACATAAAGGGGGCATTATTCTGGGTTGGGGGCACATAAGAAGACATGATGCAGTGTGAGGGGTACGTAGGGGGCATTATACTATGTGGGGAGAAGGTAAGAGATCATTGTGTTAGCAGTGTGATGGGCAGGGGCGGGCTGGTACGGGGGGCAGGGAGGCAATTGCCCCCCAGGCCACCCTAAAGCATGTTATAAAAGGCCCCTAGGCGGTCTTTAACATAGGACAATTGGCAGCTACAGTGGCGCACCGACAGTCGTGGTCCAGCGGTTCTGGACCCCCCTAGAACAACTTTTTACAGTTTGGGTTCAACCCTAGTCTACTTGTCCCAATGTTGGTATGTACTTAGATGAGGCTCCACTGTGGATATAACATGGACCTATCTACAGAAGAGAGCGCTGATATATAATAGAACTGATAGATGTGGGATAATGATGTCATATCTGACTCACCCCAAATACAGATTTCTTCATCCATCTGTAGAAGTCCAGTAATTTGGACGGCTCTGCACCCGGGGGCGCTGCTTGTGCATTATCCTAGAGGAAAAGTGAGACCGTATTGTAATTCCCAGAGCATTCTAAGTGAGAAATGGATATTGTATATTCTTTGTCCCTTCCCTATAGATTATATATATATATGACCGCCACATGGATACTCACCAGCAGTATATTAAAATGAAATGGATAGATCACGCTGAAGCACAGAAACAATAGGGTAAACCGCATTGTCTCCACGGGAGTCTTTCAGCACCATAGAATGGCCAATGAAATACAGGCAGCCGGGGGGCAGAGCCCCCTTATATAACCTCAGTCAGCAGTGACATCACAATGCCCTCTGTGACATCATCACCGAGCCAACCAATCACAGCGCAGCTTTAATGATTCTAAAGAAGGCTGTGCTGTGATTAGTTGCTATGGGCAACAAGGCCAGTTTTTCTGTTTTGTTACATGAGACCCATCATCTTTGGACATTTTCTGAACAGGAAAATCTGAAATGTCCTCTTAACTCTAGGGTCACACTATGGTTGACACACAGAAATATCAAAGTGGCCCTTCTCTCTGTGTGGCCCCTATAAAACCAGAGGCCTCTTCACTTTTCAGTGTATATATATTGTAAGGGATCGCTTGACTTTTGGGGGTCATTCTCACAGACTTCTTTCCAGACAACAGTTTTAATGTCCCAACGGTGCATTTATTAGTGGCACATCCAGGGCTGGCGCCACCCATAAGCAAGGTACGCCACCGCGTAGAGCGCACTCTTGTGGAGGCGCCGGCGCCGCTCCTTATACAGCCCCCGGCCTGCAGCCCCGCCTCCTAGCTATTATAAAAAATTATCATATTGTGTAAAACTGAAAAAAACATTGTGTATCGCCATATGACCTGTTGTATAAAAATATCACATGATCTACCACATCAGGTGAACTATAACAAAACACTTCGCCTCTAGTGTTTATCGGGCACCAAAGTGCTTGTGTGCTCGAGTAGAAAATTTGCGATGCTCAGGTCTCAATTTTTTTTGTGTGACTGGCGATGCAGATATATAGTGTAGTGCAGTGTTTCCCAACCAGTGTGCCTCCAGCTGTTGCAAAACTACAACTCCCAGCATGCCTGAACAGCCAAAGGCTGTCCGGGTATGCTGGGAGTTGTAGTTTTGCAACAGCTGGAGGCACACTGGTTGGAAAACACTGGTGTAGTGGTTTGTGTTGTGAAGTAGTTCTGGGCTATGATGCAGATGCCCTGAGATTAAATGCCATTGCAAGCTTTTTCAGAAATAGATGTTAAATTTGTTTTATATATTTTATATTTTTTTTAGAGATATAGCAG